>OY284489.1:54074462-54379124 GCA_958336395.1 Ctenicera cuprea
TTTTTGTTCTAATATTATATGTATGGATGTCGGATGAGGTTGTTAATTCCGTTTTTTTGTCATAAATAATCAGGCATAGCTTAAATATATATATAGGTTGTATATGGTAAATATTTTACTGTTTATGAAAAATTGTCGGCAAGATTCTCTCATGTTTAGTCCAAAAATAGCGTGTTTCTGTATTTTTAGTATTGTTAAGGTGTTATTTGAACTTCCCCAGAATTCAAGGCCATAGCTCAAAATACTATGAAAATAAGAATAATAAACTATCATCGCTCCTTGAACACCCACCCTTTCCTTGATTTTTCTAATAGCAAATATAGACGAAGATAGTTTTTTTTGCAAATCTATTAAATGATCGTCCCAGGTAAGCAGATCATCAATCCAGACTCCGAGGAATTTAGTCTGTTCTACTGTTTTTATTGGTGTCGTGCCAATATGCAACGGCGTAGTGTTATGCATTTGTTTACTTGTTTTAAAGTGCATTTTTACTGTTTTATCAGGGTTAAGCAGCAATTTATTGCTTAAAAGCCACTCGTTTACATCCTGCATAACCTGGTTTGAAGTTATCGATTGCTGAGGTAAATCGTATTTTTTAATTAATAAGCTTGTGTCATCTGCAAACTGAACAAATTCAGCATTCGGTATATTGTATGGTAAGTCATTAATGTACAATAGAAATAAAATAGGGCCTAGTATGCTACCTTGAGGAACACCCTGTTTAACTACTTCAATGTCAGATTGAATTTTTGTTAGGTTTTTATTATCATCATAATGATTTATTTCTACTACCTGTGTTCTGTTTTCTAAATAGGACTTAAACCACTCTAAAGGTAAGCCCCTAATACCATAATGTTCCAGTTTATGTAGGAGAATCGAGTGGCATACGCAATCAAAAGCTTTAGATAGATCACAGAAGACACCCAGACAATTCATCTTTTGAGTAAGCCCGCTATATATATATTATCGATAAATTCATAGAAAGCTTTAGTGGTATTTTTGTTTTCTCTAAATCCAAATTGAAATTTATTTAAAATGGTTTTGTTTTCAATGAATTTTACTAGCCTAATCTTATCCGCTTTTTCTAAAATTTTCGGCAATATGGTTAAAAGTGATATAGGTCTATAGTTAGCAACCTCTTGCGTGCTACCTTTTTTATGTATAGGCACTATTATTGCATGCTTTGGTTTTTCTGGAAAGCATCCCTGTGCAAAAGAGGTATTTATAATATCCGTTAAGGGCTCAACTAAGTGTTCTATATTATCTTTAATTAAATTAGTTTGTATACCGTCGTATCCGCAGGACTTCTTGTTAGGCAACTTATTGATGATATTTTTAACTTCATGATTTGTAACGGGAAATAGGTAAAATGAATCACTCAGTGGTGGCCCCACCTTACGTAATTTCTCTAAGGGACAAGTGCTTTGTGGTATGTTTTCAAGAAGTTCTTCAATAATGTTTATGTAATATTTTTTAAATGAATTTTGCGATAAAAGTGGGATCTTTTATAACCTCATCGTTTTTTTGTATAGTAATATTTTTTTTTTGATGTTGTTTTCTCAAATTGATATTCACTTTTAATAATGTCCCATGTAGTAGCAATTTTATCTTCGGATAAATTAATTTTATTTAACAAAAATGTTCGTTTAGCAAGAATAATTGTTCTTTTTAAAATGCTGCAATATTTTTTAACGTAATTTAAAAATCCCGGGTCTTCGCTAAATCTTACATACTCAAGTAATGCACGTTTGTTTTTACATGAATTCCGGATGCCCACTGTGATCCATTCATTATGCACACTATTAACACATTTAGTAATCGTTTTATAGGGAAACGCAACGTCCATAGCGGTGTTAACAATATTGTAAAACTTTTCGACTTTTAGGTTAACATCAGTTTCACTAGTCATACACTGCCAATTTGTCCCTTGTAACATATTACTGAATTTTTGTTTAGCTTTACTTCCAAAACAACGTTTTTTTTCCTGAGTAATATTGTTGTTCTGAACGGTTGTGTAATCCCTTGAAAATTTTATGATTTGACAGTTATGATCAGATATACCGTAATTTTTATTAACGACTTCATAGGTATCAGTAGAAAGTAAGTTAATAAATATGTTATCAATTGCTTTCTCTGAGCGTTGCGTCACCCTGGTAGGAGTCTGAATTGTGTGACCGTAGCCATACATATTGAATATATTGCTATGATATTTAGAGGTGTTTGATTTGACTGGGGTATTGTGGTTGATGGAGAACAATTTTTGGATTGTTTGTTGCAGTTCAATTTGCATTTGGAGATTTATGAAGACTTGTAAGATTTTAATGTTCTGACTTATAAACTCAGGGTCGCGTATTTTTGCTAGAATTCCTGTTATAAATTCTAATAATTGTTATTTTTCGTATGGTACTGAAAGAAAAGAAAAACACAACAGATTGATACGAAGACTATTTATGTTATTTGTAATTATAATTTAAATTAGAATTGTTAAAAAGGTTTAGTTTATAAGAAGTTTTAGAGTTACTTGATTTGTGCGTCGATAAATGTCAGTGTCAAAATGACAAACGAATTCAAAAGGATACTGATGGACATGAGATTTAGTTGTTTGTAATAAAAATGAAAATCAAAGGAGGAAGAAAAAAGAGATAAAAAAAAAGAAATTTGTTTAATTAGTTACGGCTCGTCTTTTGAAAATAAAAGACAGGGAATTGAGATTCTCTGGAAGAGAAAACAGGAAAAACGAGTCTAAAAAGCTAGATAAAAGTAATTACGTGTATAAAAGAGGAAAATACAAGAAGTAACAACGAATTAAAGAAAAATCCAGAAGAATTATAAATAAAAGGTGATCGAGGAAGTTTGTACGTTTGTGATGGTAGTAAAACCAAATTGGTAATAATACAAAACACACAAGAAGAAGATTCAGATTAAGAGAGAGTATTTGTTGTTGCTCGAGAGGTCAGCAGAGCGTTTTGCTAGAGCGAGGAATAAGAAGACGCTAAGATAAGTGTTTATTTGTTAAAAAAAGACGATAGTAGTTAGTAAAATTTATTGATTTTTCGGAAACCACATTTAGAAATTCAGTTATTTAATAAAATTATTATTTTGTAAAGTTGATATCGTTGTGTGTTTATTTCTATTTAAAAATTAATTTAAACAATTTACTTTACAAGCAAAATAACGACCCTGAGAAAGTTAAAAGAGTCTCATAGCAAGTTTAAATTTAATTGCGTGAATTGCAGACAGTTTAGGGATTGTTTTCTAGTAGTTACGAGACCAAGCATATCATTGCAATATTTAGTAATTGATTCCTTTTTTGAGAATCCATCAAAACATTAATATTAAAATCTGCACAAACAATAGCTGTAGTTTTAAACTTTTGTATTTTTTCTAGCAAGTGAATTAGATTTTCAAAAAAAATTTCATAATCACCCGTGGGTGTTCTGTATAACGCAACAACAATACATTTCTCAAGTTGCTATGGCGTAATTCATTCATCCATATACAGGCTGAGTCAAGCTATACGCCTTTTTTTTTTAGTGAGTTTATTATTAGGAATATATTAAAAGTTTTTGGTGTGCATATGTTTCGAAGGGTGCTCTACAACCTGGCGCAGTCAGTTTTTTGATTGGACGTCAAATATCAAAATAGCGATTTTCAACTGTTTATTTTTAAATGGAACGGTACGACTTTTTTTGGCTTAAACGATGCTGTATGATGTTTACAATATGATCCTTACTGAATTTTTTCCCAATTTTTACGATTCAGCCGTAAAATAAGCATTTATTATGTTAGTCTAGTAGGCCGAGACCTACGGAACTTTGATGTATTTCCACAAAACGATTTAATGGTTGTCAGTATGCATAGTGAAATCATTATTTTATTAAACATAAAAAACAGAAACTCAGGTATTTAGATTGCATTAAATAATAGTTACTTCAATATTAGGATAACATCGAATGAAAACTATAGGATTCTAAACTAATTAGTTTTTTATCTAACAAGAAACTCGAAGAAGTGGAAATGTTTACTTACAAGCATCATTACTTTTCATCAAAAGTTTACTTATTTTACGCAAAAACATGGTGACGCGTGCATAAGTACCGGCCTACTAGACTAATATAATGAATGCATATTTTACGGCTGAATCGTAAAAATTGTGAAAAATTCGGTAAGGATCATATTGTAAACATCATACAGCATTGTTTAAGCCAAAAAAAGTCGTACCGTTCCATTTAGAAATAAACAGTTGAAAATCGCTATTTTGACATTTGACGCCCAATCAAAAAACTGACTGCGCCAGGTTGTAGAGCACCCTTCGAAACATATGCACACCAAAAATTTTTAATATATTCCTAATAATAAACTCACTAAAAAAAAGGCGTATAGCTTGACTCAGCCTGTATAAAAGCACAAAGGGTATTTTTCTCCGGTTCCTCAAGCGGCTACCGCTTCACCAATTTGGACCACTTTTTTTTTCAATTAAAGGTCTCTATCCTCAGATGGAACATGAAACATTTTTATATTTTTATTCTACGTCGATTTTTCAATAATAATTATTTTAATTTATATATGAAAGTCTGCTAAACGCGCTTTACTTGAGGCGACATCTACACCAACGCCGCGTCTCCTCATGGAACTAATCCATCACGTGACTTAGCATTTAGCCGGCTCAGTCAACGCTCAGTCTGTTAGTGCATTGTGCGCTGGGGTTACACTAGTTGATATTATTAGCAAAGCGCGAATCCGAATAACTTTTAACATTATCCACCACCAAAGACAAATAAGGGTAGTTAACATTACTTAAGCCCAATATTTAAAATTCATTATTAAGAACAAACTGAATATCTTTTCGTAGAAAAAAAAGCTATGCTACCCAACAATGCTGCTAATTTATTCCATAATTATAGTCTACATCAAACATAACTATTACTTTTGCCAACGTATAATTGTTTCAATTTCATAATAAAAACTGAAATTGGATATTTTAACGTTATCGTAAATAGAAAGAGTAATGTCTGACTTGAATCTTCCTCTGGGAACATGTGGTGGTAATTTATTTTGATCAACCAGAAAATTACTTACAACGATTGGACCCTGTATTAAAAAAATAAATATTGATTTATTATTTATATAAACCTATTTATTTAGTTACCTTTTTTTAAATACTATTTCTCAAAATTTGTAAAGTTATACCTTTTTAAATGGACAACAGCACTTCCGATTACTATGAGCCCAAATATTTGATGTACCAAATGTATCCCTTTCTATCACTTTGCAAACGTCCATTGAAAAGTTTATGGGAAACAAACGATACTCCATACTCGCAAATTTATAAACTTGTACATGAAACTGTAAAAGTGAAATATAACTTATTATATTATATACTTCTGCATAGCAGAAAAAAAGAGTTTGTTATCATATTGGAGAGTTCGTAACTTCATTACAGGGAAGGAAAATTAGAATGAATCAAACCCCTAAATGTAGTGAGTGGTTTTCCATGTTTTTACTTTCCTGTTTGGTAGAGACTCTGATAAATAGATTTAAATGATGATTACCATTAATTTCCCAGGTAAATCCATCTTCAACCTTGATGTTGCATTTAAGAGTTTGCCTTCGATGCTTCTGTTATATCGGAAGAAATACATTTTACTGTTTTCAAATACGTGCGGATCCTCCCATAGAAGCTCTACTCTGTCCAACTTAACCTTGTAATCATCCTGATAAAACTGTTGAATAAAATAAGGGTAATACAAGAAGTCAATATAATACGTACAGATATAAGCACTGACATTGTCAAGAATTATTAGTGTATTTGTTTTCAGAAATAGCAAAGATCAGGATCACACTTAATATTATTCTGATGTACGAGCTGGAAGAAATACCTTAAATTCGTATTCTACGCAATCTTCCTATAACCCCCCATTACCCCTCACCATCGATTTTTTGTTTGTGAAAAATGTACGAATGTATGTTAAATGACAATAGGATTAACTCTCCACTGAGGAAGCATCACTGAAAGGTTTCCTTTTGGTCGTTTACCTGAACAGTTTAATTGAATAATCGCCCAAAACCTGATCGATCGTCGAATGCTTGTTCCTAAAGCCAAACTGGTGGGCAAGGGTTAGCTTCTTGCTTTCTATAATTGGTTTTAGTCGCTTCAAGAGCAATTTCTCAAATAATTTTGACATTATTGGGAGTAGCAAAATGGGTCTACAGAGTGGCTAGGAAAACCGCGGCCACTTTTCTTGCGGCGGTCAAGAGATGGCGTTTTAGTAAAGAAAAATTAAATTAAAATACTGGCAACAACGCAGAATCCAAGACGTTTTAGTTATTAAATACGTCCCATATTAAATCAAAATAACTAAAACGTCTTGGATTCTGCGTTGTTGCCAGTATTTTAATTTAATTTTTCTTTACTAAAGCGCCATCTCTTGCCCGCCGCAAGAAAAGTGGCTGGGGTTTCCCTAGCCACTCTGTATATGATGAGGGTTCGTTGGGAGGTTTTCCCGATTTGACAATCAGACGGCCGGTACATGTTTCAAGCAGAATACTGCACTTATCAGGCAAGTAAGTTTTACCAATGCTTTCCTAGGCAGCTTTTTAAGTATTTCTTCGGTTATGTCATATTCTGGAGCTTTTTTCGAACTGATATTGGTTCTATTTTCTTGCACAAGTTGACTTTCATTTGGCTGGAAGGTTTGTTCTAGATGGCTTGCAAACACTTCTGCTTTTTGCTGATTATTTTCTTCCCAGCTTCCGTCTGAAGATCTGATTGGTGGACTATGCGTGCATGGTCGCGTCAGTTTTTTAGTGACCCTTCAATGGGAATAATATGTTGCCTTATCATCTGTTAGCTCTAACAAGTATTTATTTATAGATTCATTTTTTTGTTCTACAATTTCCCTTCTTCGTTTTTGAGTAGCACTGTTTAATCTAGTTTTGTCGTTTGGTGCTCTTGTTTTTTGCTACTTTTTTCTTAATTTCCTTTTTTTGACTACTAACTTTCTTATTTCCGTAGGGTAGTTGTTACCAAACGTTAATCTCTTGATTTCAGATGTATTTTTCTAAGCAGCCTGTTGAATCTTTGTTACAAATTTTTCGACTTCCTGATTTAGTTGATCTTTTGTCTTTAGAGGAACATTCAACTGTATAGGGTTGGACAAGCCCTCTTGGAATTCCTCCTAGTCAGTTTTTCCATTTGCTAATGTTGGATTATGTTCTTTCTGGATGACGGTTTCGCTTAATGCTAGGATTACTGGAGAGTCGTCAGAATTCAGATCAAAATTCTTATCAACTGCTATGTAGTTTAAAGAGATTTTTCTAGTAATTAAAAAATTCAATAAATCAGAGATCTTTTTTGGATCGGTGGGCCAAAATACACCGTAAAAATAAATGTCTACTTAAAAAAAATTAGAAAGTGGCAGAGCGGTGTTCCATGAAATATAGGCAGGCTTGAAAACTTTTTTACGGGTTGGATGCAAAATTAACTATGGCTTTCGTTACTTAATTTTAAATTTCAATTTCACTTGAAGAGTTTTCATTAACAATGTTTACCCGTTGAAATCCTCATGTAGGACTATCGCTTTTATGTAGTATTGATTTCATGACAATGTTCAAATTCGAGATTTTGACGGAAATACAAGTTTTGGAAGAGTGAGCTTTTAAAAATGCCTATCTGTTGCAAGCGACACGTCATAACTTTTGAAAGGATGATCCGGTTTCGATAAACACAAAATTTTTTAAAAAGATATAAACTATGAAGTTAAAAATATTTTCAACATTTTAGTAATTTTCAAAACCATATTGCGTAAAAATTGGCCAGAGATGTCTTCTAAATATTGTAGTCTCATAGAACTATAGATGAGCTACAATTTGATTCTTCCCTATACTTTAAAAATGTTTTCAAAAGTATTAAAAACATTTTATTTAAAGTTCTAGCTCAACATAAGATAAAGGTATTACTTCTAACATAACCAGCGTTGGCGTTTAGAATCGTCGTCAAGTTTTCTTATGGTTAGGCAACCATATGTTCATCCTCCACTGGAAATTAAGCCAAAAAATTATTTGTTAGAATCCTTCGAAGAAAAAAGCGTGAGATCAAAGAGCCAATCCAAAAGCGTGACCAAATAAAAGTGAGGAGGAAGGAATCATTCGCCCCAATTACTACTGTATATAATTATTAAGTTTAAAATGCTATTTGATTACCATTGATGAGTAATTCAGCTTATAAACAGAAATATTTTATCGTTCTGTGTTTATTAAATAGAGGGGACATCGATTTATACAATTGAAAAAACCATAGGACTCACACAGACATTACTACGGTATAGCACCAACAAAATTAGGAATAAGAAGATTGTCAGCCAAACATTGGATGGGTATGTGGAAATCAGCTTCTCTAACTGTTTCTGCATCTATCCCTGATCACTCGTAATATAAACGATTTAGCTTAAAATTGGTGAATTAGTATACCAACCGAAATGGAGCACACAGCTAATTCTACGAGCTTAAAAAATTATAAACAAAAACTTTGTGGCCAGTTTTTTAGCAACATGTTTTTGAAAATTTCCAAAATTTTAAATAGTTTTCTTTTAAATCTCAAATTTTCATGAAATCAATGATTCCCTATTATTATTAAAATCGAAAAGCGTAGGTCATACAATAACGAAGTACCTAGAAGAACGTAAAAAATTTCCTTATCCATTTTAAAAAAAATTTAAAAAACGGCATAAGTGATAAAGAATAAGAAAAAATGAAGTCTTTAAACTAACTAATCTTACCATAAAGCACCCAGCGGCGAGCAACAGGAAACACAACACCCTCATTATAATTACCATTTTTGCAAAACGTTTTGATTTACGAGTCTAAAAAATTACATATTTTAAACACAATCGAGGTATGAAAAATGCGATAATGTTGACTGTCCGCGATATTTATTTCTCCTACTACCTATGCACATCTATCAGCTGATCACAGTTACTCTTCAAAATACTAAATGACGCTAAAAATAATAGCTTAGACAGAAATGGCGGAGATAATGATTATTCTCCCATCCTCCAAAGAAAAATCGATAACACAAGTTTCTTAATGTGATAGTAACACTTCTTAACAGAATTGAACAGCAAGTGTTGAAATAAAATATTTTTTGACATTGATTACATTTTGCATAGTAAACCAACAATGCTCTGTATCATCAAAAAACTGTATTTTTCTACCTCACAATTGGGACAGACCATTAAGCATTAAATTGTACTCCTAAACATGTCATGCTTGTCATGGTTTAGTGCTGTTTATTTTTCAGATTTTTGCAATAAAACTATATTTTTTTTTAAATTTTGTTTTGTACATTATAAAGTTTAAGTTTTGAACAATGTTTTAAAGACAGTAAGAAACTGCATACAAATTCACTGTTTTACTTTCCCATACATTCAGTGTAGGAAAGTATCTACTGATTTCACGAAAATGCTTGTTTTCAAGAGTTTGACAGAAATCTAGGAAAAAGTGGTTTAGACTAGGAAAAAGTGATTAAGACACTTCTTTTTTTTACAGCATAGAACGAGGCACTCTTATTTCAGTGGCCACAAAACAGGGTATTAATATTGATTACTGGCAACAGTATATAAGCAATAAAACTGAGATATTTAAGACGACTTATAGAATCAAAAGAGACGAAGCAAAACAGGAGGTAAAGCAGGCAAAAGCAAGAACTTGGGAGGATTTTCGAACAAAAATAGAGAAGACCTTTAAGGACAATCAAAAATACTTCTAAGGCACAATCGAAAGCCTAATATCACGCAAAGGGAAACAAATAAGAAGTATAACAGATAAAAACGACTATCTAAAAACAGAAACAACAGAAATTATGAATGTACATGAACAACATACTTTGAAGAAAAGTTTAGGCAGAACGAAACTTTAGCAGCACAGAAAAATCCCATGCAAGAAGAAGAGCAAGAAGTACAAACGCAAACAGTGGAACACAAAATATAACAGAAGAAGAAAACAATGGACTGTGACAACTATAGAGCCATATATCTTGTGATATATTTAAAGATTTTATTACGAAAACTAAGAGAAGAAGCGAAGGACAGTTAGAAGAGGAACAGGCTGCATACATAGGGAGACGACAAACGCAGGACCATATTTTCTCGGTGAGAATGACAACAGATAAAATAATTGATACAGGAAGAGATTTGTAGGTACTTGGATTTTATTGACCTCAAGGCTGCGTTTGACACTGTACCCAAAAAGCAAATGTGGAAAGTACTAAAGTAATTAAACGTGAACAAGAAACTTAGAAGAGCAATACAAAGTGTGTACAAGAATGTGAAGGTATCGTTTTGGTGGAGAACGGAGATATGAATTTAAAATCGAAGAAGGAATTAAGCAGGGCGACAGTCTCAGCCTTCTTCTGTTCATTCTAGTAACGAACAAAGTTATAAGAACAGCTAGGCTTCCGGGTTGGAGCCGCGTCATCGGTGCATGAACTGCCGACGTTTCGTCCTCGCTTCCACGGGACATCTTCAGGGCTGTGGTCACTTTGGGATCTGGAACACAACTCACCGAGGACGAAACGTCGGCAGTTCATACACCGATGACGCGGCTCAAACCCGGAAGCCTAGCTGTTATTAATAACGGCCGCGGAAGCCTGCAACTTAGATTAAAGTTATAAGAAACTTTAAGCTGAGGACTAGAAAATTCAAGATAGGGAACTGGAGCTCGGAACCAGTAGAAATTCAGAACTTGGTCTGTGCAGATGATATTGTAGTAATAAAGGGAAGATCAATTGCAAGCAGCAGTGAATGTATGGAAACAGGAAATAGAAGGAGTAGGTTTAAAAATAAACATCAGCAGAACAAAAACAAAGCGCATATCAAAACATAAACACCAACCGGAGAAAAGAATTAAGATAGATAAGAAAGAAGTAGAGGAAACACGAAGGTATGAGTTCTTAGGGACAACAATTACAAGTGATGGAAGAATAGACAGCGAAATCTTAAATAGAGTGAACAAAGCTAGTGAATTGTACTACAGCTTAAATACCTACAACTTTCATAGGAAAAAGAGATTAAGACAGAAACAAAATTACACATACATAAAACGGTATATGCCCCAATTCTGACCTATGGTGCAGAAAGCTGGACTATGCTCAATAGACGTAAATCAAAAATAACTACAGCGGAAATGAAATACGTAAGGAAAATAATTGGAAAAACAAGACCAGACAGGAGGCAAGAACGGAAGGTAGATGACCAAGAGGAAGACCAAGGAGGGTATGGATGGATAACATTAGAGATATAGCAAGGAAGAAGGGAAAAACGATGATGGAGGTAAACAGAATGACGACAAACAGAAACATCTATAGGAAGTGGACCGAGGCACCCGACGCCGTTTACACCAATAATGAAATGATACAGAAGAAGAAGAATATTGATTTAATTTGAAGTACTGCAGGCTGGACAGAATACTTTTGTAACATGTGACAACAAACCTGTTTCAGTGGTAAATATAGCAGCGTATGCTCCAACTGATGAAGCCACAGAAGCGACAGAAGCATTAAAAGATTAGTTTGAAGAGACACTGACAACGCTACTAGAAAACGTAGCTGATAAGGAAGAAGTTTTACTAATAGGAGATCTCAATCGAAAAGTAGGGAGTAAAATAGAAATTGATATTGTCGAAAGATATGATGAAAATGTACAAAACAATAATAATGAACAGTTTATTAACCTATGTGAACGTTTTGACCTGAAAATTACAAAAGGATTCTTTAATCACAAAAAATATACATGGATTCCAACGAATAGAAATATATTACACACTGATTTATTATTATTTTTATATTACTATAGATTATTAGACATAGAACAGTATAAAAAGCATCCAAGCTGAAATAATCTTTAATTCAAAAATCAAAACGCCAAGTAGTTGAAAATAAATTCACCAAAAAAACCAATAAAAACAAAAAAAACTGATAAAATACGGTTTTTTATTATAAAGAAAACCTTTAAAAACGGTTTCTTTACACCTCTACTTGCTTTACTGATGCCAAGACTCCCCTAGGAGTTATATATTAAACACCCTATTAGGTAAAATAGGTCGCTTGCTTTCATCATTCCAAGTTCATGGTTCCCCTATTTTGAACACAAGCTTTACAACTAGCTATACTCCACAAGAGCACTCGGCAATGTCAAAAATCATGAACAGAATTCCACAGACATCTCTAACATGACATTTTTTATATTAAAATAAGTAAAGAAACTGAAACACAATGTTTTATTTATTAACCATATTATATAGGTAGGTACAAGAAAAATTAAGGCACATTTCAATACATTTTTCTGACTGGCCTATTTACAATAATAAATCATTCACACAAATACGATATGACTATGTATAGTTAAGTACACGTTTTCTTCCGCCGGATATGCTGACTATATCAGACTCAAAATTTTTATATATGTATATCTCAATGCGGGGGAAAATTTAAAACGTTTGGTTTATACAACAAATATTTAGTATATTACAAAATTATAATAAATTTTGGTTAAAATTGTTTGCTAAACTATTCAGAATATTTTCTTTGCAAACGATTTAAATTTTCCCACTAGATATGAAAAGTTAATAAGCATTATATTCATCTACTACAAATTTACCATCTAGTATCAACATTCATGTACATAAAAATTGCAATACTCACAATTAAAAAAATATATAAACGCATTGAACTGATACTGTTAATTTTATAATCCAATTTTTCACTCTGTACTTGTTTATTAAGAATACTGGCATTAACGTAATAAAAAAATACTACTATCGATATGCTTATATTATATAACATAATATGGCCATATTATAAAATAAACCAAACAACAAATTTTACTAAAATTAATAGATCATGGTCTAAGTTTTCGAAATCACGGAGATCCAACTCGCCGAACGGGAATGTATAAAAAAAATCTTAGGAAATAATTGCCTAAACTTCGAATAATTTAAGTCACAAAATAACATTTTTGAGCAAACAATCAAAAATTATTGATTATAAGTAATTATAAGTAAAACATGCAAATTAAAATACCTAAATTAACACTACACTCTATTCACATATGCCACCTGTTTTTGCATAACTACACATTTACTTTGGATTTTTTCCAGTCCAAATTCACATACAATTTTAATAAAAAATTTATGATTTGGTTCGGGTCATTGCTAAACTTTCATCATACCATGGAACCCCATACAATATGTTGAAAAAAAAACAAGCAGCATATATTAACACAATAGCATAACATCTATCTCCCAGAGTTTTTTATAGGGCTTCCTTTTAATTTCAATTCCAAGATATTTTATTTATCACAACAGATTGCCATATTTAACAGGAAAAATAAGAAAATAATGAGCGTGACTAGGACAGAATATACAACTAATGAGTGTGATGAAAAAGGGAGATAATGAGCGTGCATTCAAATTTAAAAATTGATATGTGAATTTCTTTCATTAAATTTAAAAGTATGCAAGGATACCTGAATCCCCCATTCTTATCACACTTATTAATTGCATATTCTGCTCTTGTCGCACTCATTAGTTCCCTATATTTCCAGTAAAATAGTGACAACCTGTATTTCTGAAAACTAAAGTTGCAATATAATACAAAATAATTCGACAATTATAAAATATAAATGGAGGTTCAAACTCAGCTAATGTTTATTAACACTGACAAGTGGACAATAAATTAGAAATTATAATAAATGTCTGGCAAAATATTTTCCTCGTGCATTGATATAACCAGTTGCGAATGCGATACTCAGTTATCCTCGTGGCGGACTGTTACAGAATCAGCTTTGTTTCAGACATTACGAGTTCAAATCTTGATGAGATCTGTTTTTTTATGTTTTACATGTGATTAGTTTTGTTATGTAGCATTAAAAATAGAATTGTCCATTTAAATAAAATAGCATAAATCTAATTGTGTTTTTGTAGTAATTAAAAAAATAAATAAAATGCAGATCTCATCATGATTTGAACTCATAACCTCTCGAATCAGATTCTCTACCATTCAACACGGGGATATATCCGCATAGCTTTTGCAACTGGTTATATCAATGCATCAGTGCATTTATTATTAAATAATATATTTAAAGCCTTATTTATATTAAAGTTTCAAAAAATTGCTATCGGGTGATAAAAAACGTTATTTTTTCATTTAACCTGAATTGGAATTAATTGTATAATTATGTAATATGGAAGTATTGTAACTGGGAAAAATTAGATTTTGATGGACATATACGTTTTTAGTATCCCTAAGTCCTTAAAATATGTTTTTGCATTAGAAACTACCGGTGTGTATGACTGTAAAAACCAGTTAAAGTTTTTTGAATTAGTTTTTCATTTAATCTCTGATATTTGTGATAGTTATGCCACTGTATTGTTGTACATCACGAATTAATTAAGAAAATGAATTGCTTAAAATAACATTTGCCTATTACAAACGAAAAGATTCAACAATAACAAATAGTATCAAATTAAGGAATCATTGCAGTTCTATGACTAAAGATTTAATATTTTTGAGTGAATTATAATTATACGACTATTTCGTTATGTGCTACTTATATCTAGTTTGATACAAAAAACATCTGACGATATGTTGCAATCACACCCTTAAGCATTTATTATTAAAAAATGTACAATAACAGTTTAATATAAAACTTTATCATTATCAGTGATTAAGAAACAGTCATTTATTTATGTTAATTGAACAGTTAATTCTGTGATATTTAGTACATTCATTCATTTATCAGATCAACATTATTTTCGAAATTTGGCAGCTATGAACGAACATAATCTTCTTAAATAAAAAATTAAGTACATTTATTTAAAAATAAAGAAAATGGAATGTATCAATAAATTGAGCACACACTATAGTTAAACAAACCATACTAAGTACACATTTTAAATTGTTACAATAACATATCACTGCGTTTAATCGTTAAAAGTCTTAGGAATCAAAATATTAATAAAAGTAACTTTTAGCAATAATAATAACTACTCACATTTTTAAAGCACAATGGCAAAGCAGTCAAAATCTAAAAGTTTCAAATGTTTGTGCGCGTAATCACATTTTCACACAAAATTTACACAAAGTCTTAGTAGTTTTTCGTATATTACTTCTTTACCTAAGAATTCGGTCACAGTTTAGTGCTATCGTAATTTTCTAAGGTCCATTGTTGTCGTTCCAAATTGCCATTACACACTTCCATAACTAATTTAGTTTTGGCAGCGTTAATAGCTAAACACTTATCACTACTTCCATGTCTGAGCAGTTTTGCATCTTCGTCATAGTCCCAGAATTGGTTTCCTTTAGAGCCATGGCATGGGTAGAGGATCACCTCTTGGCCGCTGTAATCCATGCACGCCTCGTCGCGACGGATTTCTCCAGTCTTACTGTACATCCAATACTGAAAAATGCATAAATTTGTTAGCATAACTTCCAGTTTTTGTAGCAAAAGGGGAAGGTTCTCGCATTGAACTACTCTGTGGGTATCATCACTTTACAACTTGGTGAATCAAACTGTAACCAACCTAAGCCAACATAACTACAATAAAAGTAAAAATGACCGATTTTGTTGCACCAACAGCAACTTAGATAAGTAAGAATGTGGAACTAAAAAATGAAGAGCTACAAGGAATAATAGAAATAATTTTTGACACATTGCTAACAAGAAGTGACAAATGAGGAAGAAAATTTAAAGTTCTCCTCTCCCCCGAGGTGGGCGCTAGCCGCCGTGATGCAGAAAAGATACAATAAATCAGTTTTACGCCAATAACTCGTTTTCTCTTCGTGGTAAGCCAATAAAATTCTCTACAAAAAAGTTTCTATTTATCTTTTTCGTAGGACCTATACTTTGGGAGCAGTAGCCAAGCGAAGTTGATCAAGCACAGAAAATATCGGTTTTCAAACAGGCATTTGATTGGATGTTTATGCCCCGCCCAACTAATTAGGGATTTGAAATGACGCGCGGAGTCACCGCTTAAGCAACAATTCATTATTATAAATAATAAAACACGGTTATTATATCGTGCATTTACATTAAAACATATTTAAATTATTTACACGATGAACAGTCACCACGAGCAACGAGAAAAAAATTGAATTTGGTAAGTGACAACCGATATTTGATGCGCTGCAACTTCGCGCTGCTCCCAAAGTATAAGATCTACAAAAAAAGTGTATAATTTCTTTTTCGTAGAGAATTTTATTAGCTTTAGTTTTATATAGAGACATTTTGCCGTATGATGAAGAGAAAACGAATTATTGGCGAAAAACGATTTATTGTACCGTTTCTGCATCACGGTGGCTAGCGCCGACCTTAGTGGAGGGGAAAAAGATTTCTCTAATAACATCAAAATGAAGCCATTTAATCTTCGCCAACATTTTTTACGGTCAAACTTACCTGCTACCTGGCCTAAAATGGAATGCAATACTCGCAAACTAGATTTAACAAAATAATGAAGGTAGCGGCGAAGAAGGTTTTAAATGAATGAAAAATCACAGTGTATCAGAAAAACATAAGTGGAACAAATTTAGCAGGAACTAACTGTGAAAGAGCTCCTATTATTAAAAAATAAAACAAAGAAAAAAAAAGTGTAAAGTTGCGAAGTACAAAAAAAAACATAATGATCCGAAACCAACGGACAGCTGGAACGGTTTCATCGAACCGCAAAAGTAAATTCAGTAATGAAAAACGAAAGAAAGAAGTAAAGAACTACTAAACACAATTAAAACAAAAGAATGGAGAATGATTTGAGCAATACAGAGCGTCCCGTTATTTGTGATTCTTAACGTCCTATAAAAAAATATAAACATGTGTCCGAAAAAAGCCCTTACACAGTTATGGGCACAGATTTTCATATAGTTACACTAGATTAACGGCTTTTGCATAAAAATTGAAGTCAAACGCCATTTTCTAGAAGATCAATGTTAGTTTGTGGTATGTCACCACTTCAAACAGTGTTTTGCATTTCAACGTTGATAAAGATTAATATATTTAATTTTTAATTATAAATTTAATTGGTAGGTATGCTGCAAGTGTATTGTGCGGTTGATTGCAAAACTCGTCGGAGAAAATGAGCCAGTTTGACGTTTTTCAAATCTAGAAAATGGCCGTCAGGCTTATTTATTTGTTTAGAAGCTGCAGTCGCATATTTAGTAAAACTATAGCTGTGGTTATGGAAGTTACAAATGCATAGTTAAGGCATTAAAAACTACACTTACTGCCACAATTAAATTACAATTTTGTTACCATGGTAACGAGTGTATGTTATAAAATTGCACTTAAAATTGCTTCCTTCAAAACCAATTGACTCTGATAATTTCGGAGATTTTACCCATTTTTATGGTTTTTCTAGTGTTAACTGTGTTTTAAATCAAGCTGTTGGATTAGACAAGGTGGTCTAGGTTGTTTGCCACCTAGGTCACCCGACCTCGCTACTATTGACTACTTTTTATGGGGACATATGCAATTTATGCAGAAAAAATATGGAACAGGGATGAACTTGTACATATCATTATAAATGCTGCAGCAGAATTAATAAACCATCTTTGCACAGTTGAGAAAAATATCAGGTCAATTGTACACAGGGCTAGACTTTTCACCGAAGCTGGACGAGATAATTTCGTACAAATATTTTATTAGCAATGTCACTTTAATATGCATTTGTCTGTCAATTTACTTTGCCTATAGTTTTGTAAGGATTTAGTTTCGACCACATGTTTATACAAGTTTTATTCGAATTGACCTAATGAACACACTTTTAAGCTATAGATTTCGAGTCGTAGGACCTTATGCATAAACAAACCAGGAAAAGTGTAGAATACTACTAGGGAAAAACATTCACAAGCATGGGTACAGAGTAGGTACCTGCAAAAAAAATATTTAGAAGTTAAAAAATAGCTAACCAAGAAATAATTCATTTCACATCCATCACGCACTTGTCAGTAAAAAAACAATGTAAAAAAAACTTAATATTAAAGATTTTCAAAGTAACTTCAAATATCCTCACATTTAATGAAACAGATGAACATTTTTCTGTATAGCAGTGAATCACATTCATCGATTCATCTTCCTTTATTTCAAAATGCAAGCATTAATCTGTGCTATAATTCAGACAATTTCAGGAAAGCTGGTCCTGATCTAGGTGCTATAAATTTGGTTGGTACTACAATTCCTACGGCTATCACCAATAATAAATAGCAATGTCAGGACAAAGGTGCACGATAAACAAAACTCCAAATCGAGTTGTCAAAGCGGTACACCTGAGACAGTTCAATACGAGTATACAAGAGATGACCTTTCACCCTTTGTAAATACGTGTTTGCCACCCCTTAAAACCCTTCGGTTAACACCACCACCACAATGAAAATCGCTGATACTGCTCGAGATAGTTAGGAGGCCGCGATATTTACACGGAAAATTACAAACTGCGAGAAAATCAGGAGTTTAGCAAATCGAACGGTAAGGAAAAGTTTAAAGTTAACCCCATCGTTAGCGATAAAATTGAAGTTAAACAAAGTTACGCGGCGCGTCAAATAAGCACTTTTCGAATTTACAAGAATGCAGTATAAACTGGAAGAAATGCGCGCGTCAGCAGCAGTCACGTTTCCGTAAAGAATTAAAGAAGTTCGTGCCGAAGTAAAATATCGGGGCCCGGCTTCGAATGTCGAAAATGTTTTGAATCTGATCAAGATTACGAGTACATCACGTTACAGCAATATATTTTATATGCAACAATGTACCGGGATTTTCATTATACCTTCAGAAAGTTATACAATATGTGTTTCCCCGCTATTCGAGAAAATTGCGAGCGAAAATTTGCTACACAACAACAAAATACGAGACGATTCCGTGTTTTGCGTCTGAGTTGGTGTTTCTTGTCGTAAAGAAACCTTCTTCTTCATATCATGATTTTTCTTGGGAAGCAGAATGGCATATGCACTGGTCATTTTAAATTTTGAAAAGCATAGAAATTAATGTTTAGTGCAAACTTTACGTAAAGGCAGAAAAGATCTATGATTCTGTAGCCCAAAACGAAAAGCTTAAAAGCATACCGTTTTTAAGGTTCAAATACCCATTTCTGCTATAAACAAAAAATAACATTATATTATGATCTACAACAAAGTTTGTTAAACAGCAATGACTGCCATTAAAAAAATATTGTTGTTCTTGTTTCTCTTGTTGTTTTTTGGGGTTATTTCATTAGGTGTTTTAGAATATGAAAATATACTTAAAGGAAATTTAGATACAATAAACCAAAAATCTTTCGCGACCATATCTCCACTTCTCCTCATTTGTTACGGAGTTACAGCAACTGTAAGTGTAACAAAATGCAATACCTTCCTCTTGGTTACTATACTTCGTATAACGACGAGGAAGAACAAAAAAAATATTATCTTATAACTTCCCCAAACGTGACAATAGCAAAAAATCATATGTTTCTGATTTCCCCTGAGGCAATAGAGGCAATGTTCATATTTCCATATAATCTCCCTGCACTAACACACACTTCTACCATCTATGTTTCAGTAGCGCAACATCAGTTTTGAAGAACTCTAAAGAATTCCTACTCTGCTGTCATAAAAGCACCATCGTCTTCAAATTTTTGTTCTCTTAAAGACATTCTTCGAGTTTTGGAAATAAAAAAAAGTATCTAGGAGCTACATTTTATAGTTAGAAGAGTAGGGTGGATATTGTGTAAGGTCAAAACCACCATTATACATTGCATTCGTAGCAACGCAGATTTTATGGACAGACGTGTTGTCTTGATGAAAGACAATTTTACGCGCTAACTTGCCTCTTCTGGCCCATTTTAACTATTGCGGCCTACTTTTTACAACTTTATACAAAGGAACATCATAATCTCGCATGTTTAAGATATCTTCATGCATTTCTTGTGGCCTTAGACCTGTTTTCTGAAGCTACTTAATAACAACACGAAGCTTAAAGCTCACTTTTCTCCAAATATTCAAAGTATTGTAACTAGGTTAGTTAAATTTGTCAATTAGCCCTATAATGAAATTTTAAACAAGTACGAACTCCATCTGTGTCAGACATAAATACTGTACAAACTCAAACCGAATGTAAAAGAATTTGCAAATATGACTTCTTGTGATCGGGGCTATCCATAAAGTTTCCAGTCATGTGCCGAGCCCATCAACACCTTAAAGTCCAATAGATTTTAGGGTCCACAGTCAGTCTGGTTTATTTTCAAAGTTTTCTTGACCAAATTTTCAGATTTATTGATCGTTATTGCTAGATAACCCACATTCTGAAAACGGATTTTTGCAAGGTATCCAATTCGGGAAGGGTTGGTCGTTTTAATAATCGTTGCGTTGCGTTGAAAGACATGGTAACGAGGGTCTTCATTTCGTATTCTTCTTAAGTACCGTCTCCTATTGGAGGTTGGAAATCATCATAGCAATCCTCACTTTGTTGATAGCAGTTCTAAATAATAATTTGTTTAAGCTGCAGCCAAACCACTCTCTCAAACTTCGTAACTAGGATATCGTTCTTCGTGCGCTCCTTCTTTCTGTAATCTTCCCTTGCATTAAAAACCTTAGTAACCAGTATTTGTCTCTCCTCATGATATGGCCTAAATACTCTACTTTTCTACATTTTATATTATTCATGCACTCACATTCCTTTTATATTCTTCGCGGTACTTCTGCGTTCGTCGCTCTTTCCTCAAATGCTATTTTCCACATTATTCTATGATACCCCATTTCGAAACCCTTCATGTTCTTAATGGTTGCTTTTAATACAAATTAATTGTTATTCTATCTCAACAGTTGATATTCTTCTTTTTGAGCATTTCGTACATGTTTGCGTAGCGAACTTTATCAAAGGCCTTCTCAAAGTCAGCCTATATTGCATTCATACATTAACTCCAAATAAGGTCTCTCTTGTTCCTAGGCCATTTCTAAATCCTAGTTGTGTATCACTGACTCCTTCGAGTTTTTTGAAAATTTTCTTGTAAGTGACTCTAAGGAGACTTCCAACGTGTGAGTCATTAATGGTACCGTTCTGTATTCGGAGCAATCTTTTAAGTTATTTTTCTTAGGGAGTGCGACGGAAATTGATGAAAGCCATATTTTCGTTTTATAAATGGTATCAAAAAGGTTTACCATATTCATTGTCTCATCGTCTATAAGTTTTACCACTTCCACAGGAACTTCGTCGGGTCCCAAGTATTTCCTTTCTTTGTGTTTTTTTATGGCACATTCGATTTCTTGTCTTAAAAATTCTGGTGCTGTCTCTTCTATCTTACTTCCTGTCAGTTCTGGTCTATCGTATCGTCCTGAAAAAGTTTTACTATAATTTAACCAATCGCCTTAACTTCTGTTATATGTCGGTGATTATACCACCGTCTGTGTCTTTTAATACTACCGCTGCCATTTCTTTGACTGTTTGTGCATGTTAAACTGTCACATCTTAGTTCTTATTCTTCAATCTCACTGCATTGTTCCGATGACCATTTTTCTTTTGCTTCCTTAATTTTCCTTTTGGTTGTTTGATTTAGTTCCTTGTACTTTTGTTTGTTTTTAGTCTTAACAATGAGGCTTTTCCGATTACCCATAAAAATTGTATTTGATTTTTTTTTTATTTAACACTTAGTGGGGCTACAAATCCACGTCCAGGACGATCTACGAATCTACTGGGCGATTATAAAGTAGACAAAATTGCTTTCATCGGTCGTCCTAAGACCGGTCCATGCACACTTCAAGCGTAATTAATACCTTTGCCAGAGAGCTGAAAACACAGAATCCTGCGACGCAGAAATCTAATCTCGCGGAGTAGCACTTGGCTGAACAGCGTGGGGACTTTCCCAGGGAAAAATCGTAGTCTTCCAAATAGAGCATAAATGAAGGTCGCCGCACCAAGAAATTGGGTGAGTCGACTGTGTTTATATTGTGACTAGAAAAAAACTACAGTGCGTCATTAAATTACGCCACGCTATACATTTTATCTTTTATGTATTAATTTATGGTTATGTATGGTTACTGTTCTCATTTTATCTAGCTATTCAGGGACTTAGGATTGCAGTTATATTCTGCTCACTTTCTTGTATTTTGTGTTATTATACAGTTTGTAATAACCCTAGTTAGCATTTTATTAGGAGTATTAAGTCAGCCAAAATTTAAGTATTTTCCTATCTAAAAGGAATTAAATTTGTAACCAGATTGGCAGCCCGGGAAACTATTTTAGAACCTGAATTATTATAACTTCATGCTTTTTAGTAGATTTTAGGACAGACTCTAACTATCTGCTTTTCATTTAGATATCTCCAACTACACTTTTCTGAAAGCTCAACTTATCCAAAATCTGTCTTACCATTTTACCATAAGCAAGGCATTTTCAGAGACTGCCAAAATTGATTTATCGTTTTTTTTTCGGGCTAGACAAAGACGCTATTGATTCCTTGTGGTGTCGTTGCGTTTCATGCTTTCCATAAAAGGTTAATTAGAAGGCGGTTCCATTAAGAAATAATATCAAAGTATCCAATCGATATTTCTATATAAGTCTGCCATCGTCATCCTTTGCTATATTGTATTTCTTTTCGTTTTCTTTCAGCTTCCATTGAGGCATTGAGAAACGGAGACACTGGTTGCAATGTATTTTTTTACTAATAAGACAGTGCGGCTTCAGGGGTGTTAATACAAAGTAGTGGTGTTCTGACTACCGCTGATAATTCATTAATTATTGATTAGTTGTTGATAGTATTGTTGATGCTTCTTGTATGTTGTTGTGGTTGTTTTCTTTAATAAGCTAGTAGATACTGGTCGTATTTTTGGGAATCTAGCTAGTACGGTGGGACTAGTTATGATTCCCCAATCTGCTTAATTGAAAAAGTATTAACCACTGACCCAACACCCAACATCTTAGGGTGGCCATTAAAGGTCATATTGGACTCCTTATGAAAACTGTATTGATCAGCCTACTGTTTTTTTCTTACAGGTTTTAGGTACATCGAGCTAGTTGTACTGAAGATAATGTAATACACTTAGAGAGCGATTTTCACAAGCAAAATAGCCTCCCCTGTAAGCAACATACTTTTGTCATGCTTTTTATGTTAACCCTGCTAATATTCTAAATGCTGAATGCGGCGTGTATCTGAGAGAGCTGCAAATTTATGTGAATTACGGGGTTTTTCGAGAATGTGATGTGTCTGCACTGGCAGATGTTTAAAAACCTTGGCAAAATGATTATTAATTTGTTTTTACGCCATGCGTCCGTTTTCTTTTAAAATTGCATCGCTCTGTTAGAACAAATTGGTTTTTAGTCATCCTACCCTAATTTAGCAGAGAAAGCTAGTACATTTAACGCAATCTTTCTCAATTTTTAAATTGAAGCATAATAAAATTTCCTCTTATTTGTATCAATCAAGCTATAAATTATCAAGTATAGCCATCATAATAACAGTCCATCATTTAAAATTATTTTATCGCTTAAAACTGTATTTTCAATAAGTTCGCTACAAACTCAAACTTTTAATAAATAACGAAATGGGAATTTAATGTTACAAAACAAAATATATAAAACAAACGGAGCAATATATCAAACAGCGTTCGGTTCGGTTTCAGATGCCAACCTGTTAAATGATTGATATGAAAACTTTGTTTTACCATTTAACATTTCATTAGGGCTAAAATGTGGACTGCAATGTCAAAGTATTTAATTTCGATGCTTGTTTGGTAGGAAGTTCACGTGCACTTGACATTTTTTTACCATAATAAATTAATTTCTTTCGTTACGACGATATTAAAAAAATAAATAAATTGTATTTTAAACCGTTACATTAATATAT
Organism: Ctenicera cuprea; assembly: GCA_958336395.1. Classification (NCBI taxonomy): domain Eukaryota; kingdom Metazoa; phylum Arthropoda; class Insecta; order Coleoptera; family Elateridae; genus Ctenicera; species Ctenicera cuprea. The sequence goes on from OY284489.1 coordinate 54,098,319, forward strand.
GGTTCGTGATGGGTTCTTGCAGAAGAAGTTATTTGTAAGTAACAGATTAGGGTAAAAAGGCAAAATTTGTGTAAATTCATAATTAATGTTATATTTGAATGTTAAAATAAATACCCAGAAGCTAGAAGGAGAAAGACAGAATATATACAAAGGAAAATGCGCATAAACCATAAACGTCAATATATACAAGGTTTTAGTTCGGCATCAAAGGCTTGAGCATCATCAACGGTAAAATTCACACGTGAGAGGAAAACAAATTACATAGAAATACCGTGCTACAAGTTAAACAAACAAGGGGTTCAAACGAACCGTAGAAATTGTTAATACGCGCAATTAAGTAAAACAGAAACTTTAGTATTTCGAAAGCCCTTGTTATATAGTCGAGTAAGACAATTATTAATAACGAGCTGTTTAATATCGCATTATTATTATTATTATTTAGAAATAATCCCTGTAACCCGCAACCGTGTCCTAGTGGTGGTGGCGTTACCTGATTGCCGCCCTGGCCATGACAGGGCCAAAGCCCTACGGGCTTATGCATGTCTTCCGGTTTGCAGGGAGAATCAAGACAAAGGTCCCGGTTCCCGTTAGCCACCTGCAACATTACATAGTGCGTGAGTAAAGAAACTTTCACATTACCTGATTGCCGCCCTGGCGATGACAAGGGTAGAGCCCGGCGGGCTTGTGCAAGTCGCTCTTGCGAGCTGGAGAGTCCAGGCAGGTCTTCGCACCGTAACCCAAGTTGCGAAACTATTCAAACACAATGTCAGAATCAGAGGCGTAGTCAGTTTAATTAAAAAGTTACTCCGTAAAACAAGTAAAAATAAAAATAGCCAAGAGTTGACATTTTGTTGCCAAATCAGGTTGTAATGTTGTAGCTTGATGGGAATTTTAAATAGTATTAAGATTACCTACAATTGTATTGACTATGCCACTGGTTATGGAGATACATATAATATTAAGCCCAACTTGGAGATTTCTCCGATAGGTCTTAGACTATCTGTAACTAAAACTCGTAGGAGAAATCCCCAAAGTTCTTCTTTGGGATTACACATAACTGGAAAAGCTAAATGGTACAATTCATCCACCATTGTTATAAAAATACTTCCAAAGTTATCCATGGAAATGGAAAAATACAAACCTAAATTTGACTGGAAAAAGTATTTTCCAGAAATTGTTATTAACATAAAGTAAGGTGGTTACACTTCTATTTTGGATTTTTGCATACTTACTCTACTACATGTTTTTCCTTCATTTGATCTATAAGTTAATAAAAACTAATAAATTGTAGAATACTATATAACATTCTACTCTTTACGATTATTACATTAAGTTTCTGATTTGTTTAACTAAATGTTTAGTAATGTGTTAAAAGGTGCAAGTGCAAAACCGTTACGCTTCATTGGCGAGGGTGTTGCAGATTGCAGGTTAAGGGATAGGGACCGGGGATGTTTCTACAATGTTGGGGTCGGTCGGTAATTAAGAACGAGCCCCAAAAGACAGTCTTAATTTGTAGTTGTTTAAGTAAGAAAGTACGGGTTTGAATTAGAAGGTGTTGCAATGCTATGCAAGTGACAAAGTTGTGTATGTTGTGTTTAATTATTTGATGACGATATCTGTTTAGAGTATTGGTGTAGCATGGACAATGCTACCGTTGATTTGTGCTGTGTAATTGTTGTTCTGTTCCTATTATTAATTGTTTGTTTTTGTTGTTGACCATTGATTAAACTCACAGATACAACTAGTTGTGTACTTAGGGTCTAGCTAGCACGGCGGGACTAGAAGATTTCGCGACCGAGTTATAATAAAAAACTAGCGACTCCAGCACATATATTTTAGGGGGAAGGGGAAAGCAAGTATGAAGCGCCTTGTGGCTCAACATTGTTTATCAAATGAAAACCTTTTTTTTTACAATATGTGTTTCAAAGAAAGGAGTATACTTACAAAAAAATTTATCTGATAAAAATATACCTACCTCTCTTGACGTAAGTTCTCAATTAAAAATGTTTCTTCAAAAAGTTCTTACAGAACAATATTACTCTCTTGAAAAAAGTTCTCCCAAAAAAATTGCTCTCTTCAAAATTGTTCTTATAAAAATATTTCGCTACCCGTATTTTTCTCAGAATCGCGGTTTGCGTCTTACACAAATAGATGGCGCTAGTACGTTTCGGCGAGTACTTGGAACATCTGAGAAATGAATTCAATGTAGAACTGGAACGCTTGCCTAGATAGAGGAAGGCGGGCACAGCAAAGATAAACATGGTTAATACATAAAACAACAAAGTTTATTAGTTAAAAGTGCATAATCTGTCTCATTCTAAGCTATTATTAAAAATGGAGAAAATCAAAGTTTTCCTGAACTTACACCGGTTCTAAAGTCTTGGCTGCGCGTTCCAGCTTCACATTTAATTGATTGTTCCGCGGTTCCAGGCACCGGTCGAAACTTACTGACGCCATCTATTTGTTATGATAAGCAAATAGTGATTCTGACAGAAATTTTTAGTGGCGAAAATGTATAAAAAAATATATTTAAAAGGAAACTTTTTGCAGGAAAGAAATAAAAATATTTTTTCGTTGAATAAATGCTCGCTTCTAAAAAACATCTCCTATAATTATTTGAGACATTTAAGCCTCATAGTCAGGGAATGAGTCCAAAGTCCCTCATTAGATTCCTTGTGTGTCACCCACTTCGAGAGAACGGAAGTACAATGGCATGGACCGGTTTTTAGGTAGGTCACATTAGTGCACTGAGGATAATTGCCGTAATACACTGAATAGGTTAACCACTAGAGGCTACGTGGGAAAATACCTTTTAAATGATTAACATACTTTAATAATGCTTTAAACTAATGTAGAGACATCGGTGAGTGAATATTAATTTATATTTCGTTATATTTTTTAATTCCATCGTTTAGTTAAAGTAAATCGGTTTTTACTCATCCTACAAAATGCCAATTGGAAGGTTGGGGTCGGTCGGTAATTAGGAAGGAGCCGCAGAAAACGCTTGGAACGTGTGGTTGTTTAAGCAAGTACAGTTTCGAATTAAAAGGTGTTGCATTGTTATGCTAGTGACAGTGTTGTGTTTGCTGTATTTAATTATTGATGGAGATATCTGTATAGAGTATTGGTGTTGCGTAGATAACGCCAGCTGTTGATTTGTGCAGTTGTTGAGTTGATATTATTGATTGCTTTAGTTGCTGTGAATTAATTAAGCTCGCAGATACTAGCTGTGTACTTGGGATCTAGTAGATACGGCGAGACTAGGAAATCCCCCGACCTGGTTAATTGGAAGAGTAAGGTCCAAAGTCTCCATTGGTTTTCTGGTATAACGTACTTTCAGGGTAGCGGGACTTACATTGGGGACCACAATGACATGGATTAAAACTCCATTAATTGGTTTTTGGAAACAGCTGCAAAAAGGCTAATTTCCCTATCTCTGTAATGGTTCTCTGTTATTGTTGTCACAATCTTCTTTTTCTTCTTCTAGTGGCATACCTGTTAGCAGCCGTTAGCCACTTATCTCTCCTGTGCATGTGTTCGCAGTGACACACATGCACAGAGGACCTACAGTTTAAAGTGGGTTCCAAACCACGAAAGTACAGTTATTTTTGCAATCCAAAGTGAAATTTACTAGAGCTTTGTGTCTTTAGCTGCCCGTCACCTTGCGAGGGACAAGCAAGAAGATGAGCTTAGTTGGCCGTAACCCGGAATCGAACCGGGGAAATTAGTGTAACAGTCCAGCGCTCTAACCACTGCGCTGCGGTCGCTCTTTTTCTCACAATAAGGTTAATAGAAAATTAATCTTTTCTTTGTGAGCTTTGACTGAAGATGAAACTAGTTTGTTTCGAAACACGTAGAGCTCAATTCTTTATATAAAATTGGACATTAGGCTAACTCAGTTAATTTTTCATTTTAATAGTTTGTATCTCAATTCAGTGAGCTTAAACATTTCCCCCTGATAGTACATAAAAATAAAAAAAAACGAATTAAATTTTCAAATACCTACTTGAGGCACCTGGCTCCGTACAATCTTTTATTTCTTGTTTACTGTACACGGAGAGGTATTATCGTCTTACAATGACGAATGCACCATCCAACGTGCACCGCCTAAGAAATTAAGTTTACAATTTATTGGCTTTTATGAAATTCATTATAAAAGATTTCAAAAGTGAACAGCAGTGTGAAATCCACGCCGCGTGTAAATTGCAGGCACACATGTTCGTAGAGAATTTATTACAACAGTGTCGCGTCGTTTCATACGCTTGATGTTGCATAGAGCGATATAGTTCGGGGAATATTCCGCATTTTTACCAGCTTATCGGAATTGGTTTTGTTGTTTTCGAGTGAACGAGTGCCGACGATATAGAGGAATTCCGGCTGATTTTTATAACGTCCCGTATTTCATTCCAGTGAGTACGTACGTGCGGTTCGGACAAGTTTTATTGAACAAGATGCATCGGGAATGTATGGTATGAATGAAGACATAAATCTCAGTCGAAGCATCCGACACATAGATGGTAATTTATAGAAACATTTGGTTTAAACTTCTTACGTCAGTGTTATTTAGAAAACTACCGTTAACTTCAAAAATGAACGTAATCATCAAAAACCCTTTGTGGATTTGGTTCTTAAATTCTTCCCTTCTGGTTAGTTCAACGCTCTCCACAAAAACCATCTTCGCATTTGATAGATATATAATATTGCATTTGCCTAACAATGTGTTAAAAGTTTAATTGGCCACTTACAAAATAGTTATGGTGCATTGGTGAGGTTGTTGAAAATAAACACGGTCTGCGCAGAGAGTGATCAGTGGACGATGCCAACGGTTTAGGGCAGTTGTTAACAAAAAGCACGGCGGCGGTCAGAATGTGTTTTGCGAAGTAAAAAAAAGTTGAAAAGTGCTGAGCTGCTATGTAAGTGACAATGTTATGTTCGTTGTGTTGATAACTCCGTGAAACTGGTTATATAGGCATAACTATAAGACTATTGTTGATGATTTATTATTTATGCAATGGTTGATGTGTTGCTATTGTTGTTGTTGCTGGGCTCAATCGAGAATTTATTAAGCCGGTCGAGAAAGCTTGATATATGCTGGTTTCTAAGAGTATGCCGCGACTTTTTGAGATTCCTGGACCTGGTTAACTAATAATGTGACGATATTAGCTTAATAGTTGTTTAACACGTTGACTGCCGTCTCGGTCAATATGACCGAAAAAAATGCTTTCGCCCAAGCCGACGCGGTCTATATTACCGAGAAAATTTTTTGTCCGCCACGCCGGCTCGGTCAATATGACCGAGTCAGTTTTTTGCGTCCCACACGCCAGACTCTCGGCATCTAATGGTTTTGAGCGTGCATAGTGACCGAGCCGGCCTGGAAGAAACGCCGCGCAGTGCCAGTTTCTTGCATCTGAATTATTCAAAATCTCAAAAAGTTCCTGATCAGTCGGTGGTCGTTTTTTGTCCAAATTTTTATTTCTCGACATAATTATATACGCACAAGGTGTAAAAAAACAAACAAGTAGTTTAAGACTAAGCTATCAGCTATCAGCTGTTTCTGTCCGTGGACCGAGAAGATGACCGCGCGGCGTGGACGTTCATTATCTTCCTTACGGCGCCGACTCGGTCAATATGACCGAGACACATTTCCACGATTTTCTTCGCATAGGTGATAAATATTGTAAAATTTCTTTCGCAAGACTTCAATATTCGTGGATACCTACCTCTGCGCAATATGGCCCAAAAAATGAATTGCCCAATATGGAATATACCGCCCGGCCCCAACGTAAAATATAATAAAAAGCACTCCGGCAGTCAACGTGTTCAGTAACAAGGAATGTAAAGACGTAATAACATTCGAGGTAGGTAAATACGAGCCGTAGCGAAGCCGAGGCCAGCCGAGGCTTGTAGCCTGCCGAGAATGTTAATAGTCGATACATTCCGTGTTACTTATTAATTTTTCACGCTACAGGCAGAAAATTAATCATATTTTTAAAAGTTCGTTTTGACTGCTGTCATCGGAATTATTTTTTAAAAGCCCCATTATTATAAGTTGCCTGTGCTTGTTGAAATAAAATATTGGAATCTGTACCTTGTTGCTTTAATTATTATCCTAGGAATGTAAATGACACTATTAATTTCCGTAGTCAAGGGTAAAAGTAAACAAATGTTATTAGCCATTTTCATCTTTTGGGATGTATCGCCTACTTACCTTGCCTGTAGCGTGAAAAGGGTATTAACAAGTGACTAAAGAAAGTATGTCTTGGGGTGGTAGGGATGCTCATTTCCGACAAATCTATGTGGCTCATATTTTTCCAGAAGGGCAGATCCTAAATGGTAAGCCTATTGGCATCGATGTAAAATTAACACTCGGTTAAGCCGCATCCGGCCTGATAAGCGTCTTGCATTCTCCTACAGGTTTTAACCCTTTCTAACTCGCTGGTTAAACTCGCTACCCATTTCAACCCATTTTTATTACTAGCTGCCCGCTGGTTAAGACACATGCACTGGTATAATGTATTTAGCGCCATCTGTCATTTCCATTTTGTAGTTTGGGTTTGGTTTGATACATTTGCTATGCAATAATTCGTGCAGTGACAGGTATTTACACGAAAACAAAGAAAAGTTTCCAAAATTTTTAATTTTAATGAGATGACTGGTAAAGGTAAGTAACTTGTTATCATTACTTCTAAATAATGTTGATAACATTGCGCAACGTTGGATGGATTAATTTTTGTGTCGAAGTAAAATACTAATAAACTACTTGTATGGTTCTTGGTTGAACCCAGCAGGCAGTGAGTACTGTTTCATTTTTAGCTAAACAAATTTTAAAAAATCTGATGATTTCATCAAATAAGTCAAACTATCATCTAGAACAGATAGTAAGGCATCTGACAGAGAACACGGCACACACGAGGATGACATCCTTGAACATATGGAAAAAAATGAAGACAAAGACGATGCAGATATGTCTGATTTTGACAATAAAGATGATTTACCGATTTCGGCATTTATTACAAAAACAACTAAAATCTAGTGGAAAGATACTGTAGTTTCTTGGCCATTAGCAATATACTGGGGAAGGAGTGCCCAAGTTCCGCCGGATATTAGAACTTCGCTGGATTTTTTACTCGGTTCGTCCGAAGCACCGCGGACCTAAACGCCTATTGTGCCCCACGTCAAAACCCTTTTGGTCCCACAATGATAGTCCTGTACCTTCAAAGAACCCCAGAGCGTCGGTAATTTCGGGTTGCAGTTCTGTTAATCTAAAATGTCTTAATCTGTGGACCGTTAATACCCCACAGCAGCATAAGCAGTGAATGGGTGTCTCATCATCACCTTCATAAAATATGCAGCGCGAGTTTTCTACGAGTCTTATTGTGTAGAGTTGTCTGTTTATACGACAGTGTCCAGTTAGATTTTTTGTTGTGTGCATTAGTTCCTTGCTGCTTAACGTAAGGAGTTTTTCAGCCCCTTTCTTGGACGGCCCCCTGACAAGGGACTTCGAACGTCATATGTCCGGGTGCTCTGCCAAATACTTCCAGTCTCCCCCTGACGGTGATGTAAGGTAACTCGCAGGTTGGCTCTGCTCCTATTAGCTGTTCTGCGCTGCCAGCTCTTGTAGATTGTCTGCTTCCTCGTTGCTGTGTACTCCTTGGTGTACTTGTACCCACATCAGGAATCTCCTGTTATGTTCTCCCAAATCCACCAGTTTCCTAGGGCATTCCAAAACCAATTTGGAGTTAAAGTGGAAGGTCATCAGACCTTTCAGCGCCGACTCTGCTGGATTACTTTCTGTGTCCATTTCCCAAAAAATTATTTAATTATATTTAATTTCAGACAAACCCAGCAAACAGATTTGGTTGGCTATTATCGCACGTTCATCTTCTTGGCAATTTCTTGCAGCCTCCGCAAGGTAACAAAATGTACGGTAATATTACACAAAGTCAGACTTAACCTTCATAAACTGTCGGAATTTGCCTTGTTATGAGTTCCATGAGCTTCGATCAATCGACGAGTCAACGATCAGGTTTAAGGGTAGGAGTACTCTAAAACAACACTTACCTAGAAAGACAATTAAACGAGGTTATCAAACCAGGTGTGTTTAAGGGCATGAGTCTGGTTATATCTGTGAATTCCAGAACTATACCGGAGAAGCAAATTAGGACGTGGAAAAAATCTCAGAGGCAAGGGTGGTTCTGAAAAACTAAGCGGCAAATACCACTAAATTTATTTTGGTAATTACTTCTTTTCGGTAGAGCTAGCTCAATAATTATTCCATAGGAAAATATGCAGTTGCAGTACCATAAACAGAGAAAGACAACCTCTGCCAAAAACATTTGGTGAAAGATAAAACAATGAAGAGGAAAAATGTAGACTGGAGAGTTTGTGACAGCATAACATGGGAAAGGAATGGAAAATGGAAAGACAGCACTGTAATTAGTTTTGTAAGCAATCATCACGATCCTGTCAATTCATCTACCATAAAGAGGAGAAAGAAAATAGTACACGAGTAGATGTTTCCTGCCCTATTCTCATAAAAGACTATAACAAGTTCATGGGATTAGTTGATACAGCTGATATGCTGAAGAAATGTTACAAAATCAATCGCAAGTCTACAAAATGGTGGGACTTTGTTGACGTCACAATTGTAAACTTTAGATTGGACAACATTTCGAATAGCATTTCGAGTAGCAACTGTTCTTATGGGCGTTGAAACGTGTACTAACGAAGTAACGAGTAGGGAAGGCATTTTTTTCATCAGCGATAAGGTACACGTTTTCTGCCCACTCCCCAATATGAAACTGTTCAAGAAGATGTGCACACTGCAGTACCACCAAAAAGCCTCATCGGTCAAAATAGGCTGGTACTGTGTGTCAGGGTTGGTTGTGTCTAAATAAAAAGAAATTGCTTCCTTGCTTCACCTTTTGGTGCTGAGCGGTTACATAATAAAATCATGATTTTGGTAAAAATTTTAATAAAAATTCAAAAATAAGATCTTTACGTTAGGTTTAAGTTATTTCACCGAAGATAACGTTGTAACACACATTCAAGGAGTTAACTACTAGAGGTCACGCTGGATTTCCAGGGAGGGAATACCTCCCTCATAATAATATATTTAGATCATGCTTTGCTAGCCTAGTAATATTTATCTAACTTTTCTAGTAGAAACTTTGCAACGGAATTTTTGAGGAATAAAACGAAGAAAAATGGTAGAACGGTGAAGCAAACGTTAACCTACAAAGTTTCTAATTAAAATCCAACACAAACACGTATTTCAAATAAGAATCTAAAGTAAGTAATTGTGAACATGCAATCCTCTCCAATTTCTTCTATTGTACACCTGTTGGGAATTGCCTTTGGTAGTAACAAGCAACAATCAGATATGATGATGACGAGTACCTCCCGAGTGTAAATATATCAAAATAAGAACTTATTCCAACGAACGTGAAATGTCGAGGGTTATGTTTACCGTGCAAGTGTCCTTGGGTGGTCGATGTGCAACTTAATCTTGAGCACTTTTCAAGGCATGCAGTAGCAATAAAAAGGTATGTTGATTCAGAGTCGAGTCACCCCCGGGGCATGTAATCGAGGTATTTATCGTCGTTCAAAGTAGGCAAAGTAAATACGCCAGTCTGCAAAAATATCAAAGGAATTCACTTTATGTGGTCGTGGGACGTCATTTGTTTATCTTATCGCAGTACATGCTTGCACCATGCTGGGAATTCGTCACTGTACGCGAGCACTTTATCCGAGAATAGGGGAACAGTTTACTTGCAAAGTATTCGCTTTTGATGGTCCAATGATTACGTATCTTGTCGATTTCATTAATTTCGTTATTCTCCTATTTGCTGTAAATTACGAATTCATTTTAGGCGTTATTGAGATCACTTCTTTAGCTGGAAAGCTAAAAAAAAGAAATCCAGTTCCTATTAATCAAATCTGCTTGTATTTTCTGTAAATAAATTAATCAATCTCCTCCAACTTACGTCTTCGCATCAAGATAACAGAAATACAGCTCGGCAATCGAAAAAAAAAACTGCCATTATTGGAAATTCAAGCACCACAATCTTCCAACGCCGCAAATAAAATATCACTAATCGTACCCAACTGCTATTGAAATTATGATTAAATGTTTCTTGCTATGAATGCTTTACTAAAACCGGCTGTACAAAATTTAAATTGAAATCCTTAATCGACCTTTTCGCATCACGGCTCGGAACTAGGAACTACATAATTAAATACGATGTTCCGTTGCACTATTTTTAGTGGTTTAAAGTGCATTTCGCGCTGCTTTAAATTAAAATATTTTCAATTCTCCAGGCAGTATAGAAACTACGTGATTAAAATAAATACGAACTATTTACATACGTTTAGTTCCAACATTAAAAAAGGTGAATCGCAGAACGTTGTATCTTACCATTTCTAGATGTACAGTATAGGACAAAAGTAACGGCAACAATTAAGGATAAACAAAGATATTTTAATTGGACGACATAATTTTTGTTTGTTACTGTACATTATAGAAAACGAATCTGCAAACAAAAAAATTTCTTATAATATTCATTCAAAAACACTTTTATCTGCGCCACTGGAAAACTATCGTCCTATTAACATATCACCTTAGGGAAAGAAACATCCCACTTTGTTTGTATAAATCTAATTCGGTAAACTGCTTCGCAAACTCGTCGTAAACAAAATTCAGTAGAAAAACATCTTAGAAGAGTTACCAGTTCGAGACACTGAGCAAGTGAACCTTAACATCGTTACTGCAGCGACATGTCTCTTTACTTTATTCTGGGACGTGTTCTCAATGAAACAGCTATATTTCTTACAGCTGAATAAATAAACTCTAGGTACGTTTTCTTCTGAATTCCGTAATAGAAATTTATTATAGCTAGATATTCAACAAAACAGCGCGACGTCTACAGAAAGATGAAGTTACTCTTCAGTTGGCAAAGCCGACTCTTCTAGCGAACATAAATTTTATTTATAAAAGTAAAGTGGATTAGAAGAATAAATCAAACTAACAGGTCTGTTTTGGGATGTCGTTCGCCTTACTTCCATATTTCTACATTTAAAGATAAAAGGAATAATAATTAAAGGGGTAGAAAAACATGATATAGACACAAGTAGTTTTTAAAACGGGTTCAAGATTTTTCACTTAAAATGTACAAAACGTCAATTGAATTAAAACTAATCTGAATTCAGTTTGGTACCAATCAAGCCATCCTCTCCCCCCGTTAAGCATTTCCCAAATTCAGGTACTGACCGCTCCAACAACAGGGGACAGCGCTAAGAAAGTTGAAATTATGGAGAGGGCGAATGAAGAAGGGAAAGGATGCAAAATGAAGGACATTGGGATGTCGTTAACTCTACTTCCATATTTGTACATTTAAATAGTAACAATAATGGAGGAGGTAGAGAAACGATAATACAAAGACACAAGTGGATTTAAGAAGTTCAAGATTTTTAGCTTAAAATGATGTACAAAAATGTCAGTTCAATAAAAAATTACCTGAATTGAGTTTAGTACCACAATCAAGCCATCCTCTCCCTCAGTTAGGTTTTTAGATGGGCATTTCCTACATCTAGGTACTGAGTGGATAACAGCAGGAGCAATAGGAAAGGGGACAGGGCTAAGAGAGTTGGAATAAAGGAGGGGTCGATGGAAGAATAGGGAGGGGTGAAAAAAATGGAAAATGGGATGCCGTTCTACTTCCATATTTGTACATTTAAAGATAGTGGTAATTATAAAAGAGGATGTGGAGAAAAGATAATAAAAAGGCACAAGTGGATTTAACAAGTTCAATATTTTTAGCTTAAAATGTACAAAAACGAATCTGAATTTTGTTTCGTACATACAAAAATTTAGCCAATCTCCCCTCCAATACGTTTTTAGGTGGGACTTTCCTTAATTTAGCTACTGACTTTTCCAACAACACAGGGAGTGGATAAGAGCAGCAGCAATGAGAAAGGGGGTAGGGCTAAAAGAGTTGAAATAATGAAGGGGGTAACCAAGGAACGAGAAGGATGGAAACATGAGGACATTGGGATGTCGTTCACCATACTATCATATTTTTATATTTACAGGTAGATGTAATAATAGTGGAGGAGGTATAGTAAAAATGATAAAAAACGTATGGATTTAACATTTAACAGAAAACGTTAGTAAAATAAAAGCTAATCTGTGTTCAGTTTTGTACACAACAATCAAGCCATCCCTCTCTTATATTTTTAGTTCAGCATTTGCTACGTCTAGGTACTGACCCCTTCAACAACATTAAGAGTGGGGAGTAGATTCTAGGAGCACGGCAATAACAAAAGGGCGCAGGGCTAAAAGAGTTGGAATAATGGAGAAGGCGATGAAAGAAGGGGAGGGGAGAAAAAGAAGAACATTGGTATGTCTTTTACTCTACTTCCATAGTTGTATATTTAAATACAAAAGAAATAATAATAATAGGAAGGAAGACGTAGAAAAAACATGATAACGAGACAAGTGGATTTTAGGACGGATTCAAATTTTTTAGCTAAAAACTTAATAAACGTCAGTTCAATAAAAATCCAAATTTAGTTTGGTGCGAAAATCTAGCCATCCCCCCCTCCATTATGTTTTTAGGTTGACATTTCTTAAATTCAGGTATTGACCCCTCCTCCTTACAACAATGGGAGTGGGAAGTGGATAAAAGCAAAATCAAGAGAAAAAAGAGAGGAGTAACAGAGTGAGAAATAATGGAGGGGGCGACCGAAGAAGGAAAGGGTGAAATAGAAGGACATTAGGATGTCGTTCACCCTACTTCCATAATTTTACATGTACAGATAGAAGTAATAATAATGGAGGAGGTAGAGCAAAGATGATAAAAAGACACACGTATGGATTTAACATTTAACAAAAACGTCAGTAAAATAAAAGCTAATCTGTGTTCAGTTTTGTACACACCAATCAAGTCATCCCTCTCTTTTATTTTTAGTTTAGCATTTCCTACGTCTAGGTACTGACAACAACATTGAGAGTGGGGAGTGAATTCTAAGAACAGAGGGCTTAAAGAATTGGAATAATAGAGGGGACGATGAAAGAAGGGGAGGGGAGAAAAAGAAGAACATTGGTATGTCTTTTACTTTACTTCCATAGTTGTATATTTAAATACAAAAGAAATAATAATAATAATAGGAAGGAAGACGTAGAAAAAACACGATAACGAGACAAGTGGATTTTAGGACGGATTCAAATTTTTTAGCTAAAAACTTAATAAATGTCAGTTCAATAAAAATCCAAATTTAGTTTGGTGCGAAAATCTAGCCATTATGTTTTTAGGTGGACATTTCCTAAACGCAAATTTTGACCCCTACTCCTTACAACAATGGGAGTGGGAAGTGGATAAAAGCAGGATCAAAAGAAAAGAGGAAGAAATAACAGAGTGAGGAATAACGGAGGGGTGAAATAGAAGAACATTAGGATGTCACTAACCCTACTTCCATATTTGTACATTTACAGATAAAAGTAATAATAACGGAGGAGGTAGAGCAAAGATGATAAAGACACACACGTGGATTTAACATTTAACAAAAACGTCAGTTCAATGAAAGCTTATTCTGAATTCAGTTTTGCACACAACAATCAAGCCATCCCCCTCTTAAATTTTTAGGTGGGCATTTCTTACATCTATGTACTGCCTCTTTCAACAACACTGACAGTGGGCAGTGGATAACAGCAGGAGCAATGAGAAAGAAGGCAGCGCTAAGAAAATCGGCATAATGGAAGGTGCGATAGAAGGAGATGGAGAGGAGAAAAAAGAAGGCATTGGTATGTCCTTCACTCTACTTCTACAGTTGTACATTTACATACAAAAGGAACAATAATAGAGGACGTTGAAAAATTTAGAGCGGATTCCAGATTTTTAGGGAGAAACTTAATAAACGTCAGTTCAATAAAAATGCTTACTTATCCGAAATTAGTTTGGCATGACAATCTAGCCATCATCCCCCTCTATTAGGTTTTTAGGTGAGCATTTCCTAAACGTAGGTATTGACCCCTCCTCCTCCTTACAAAACTGAGAGTGGGCAGTCGATAAAAGCAGGATTAATAGAAAAGGGGGAGGAGTAAGCGAGTCGCGAATACTGGAGGTGGCGATCGAAGAAGGGGAGGGGTGAAAAAGAAGGACATGGGGATGTCACTCACCCTACTTCCATAATAGTACATTTAACGATAATATTGGAAGACGTAAGAAAAACATGATAACGCAACACAAGTGGATTTTGGAACGGGTTCAAGATTTTTATCTAAAAACGTACAAAAAATCAGTGCAATAAGAACTAATCCGAATTTAGTTTGGTACGATAATCGAGCAATCCTCCCCCTCAATTACTTAATTAATAATGTTGGTAAAATGGGTGTAAAGAAAGGGTATTACATCAACTAATTTTCCTTTTTCGAAACTTGTGACGCATGTAATTAATAGCAGTAGCTCCCTTGATATTTTCTCGTAGTAAAGATTATAGATTATTAACAAGCCTTGATGTCTATTTTTTTTTTGTTGAAAGCAGTTATTCCTCGAGGGGTTTGAAATTGCTCCTGCGATAAAAAAATAACATGAGACGTCAACGCAAGCAATTGTATAGTCATTCCCTAGTTAATATAAAAATTGGTTTTGGCACGTTTATCATCAACATCGATAATCATCAGTTCACTGCTCATTTTCCTGTCAATCCGCTACTTTTTTTTCTGTATCAATTTTGTATATAACAAGGTAAAGCAATTTTTTGAGCAATTTCCCGGTACAAATATTCTTTGCCATACGAACCTTCCATATCACATCATCTGTAAATGACACACGTGGGTTTAGTTTACATATGCGCGTAACCAGCAAAACGACTTTACTGTATCGCACTTTCTAGATATAAATGACGCATTTGGGTTTAATTTGTCTACATTTGGCCGTACATTTCTCTGCAAACAAAGCCCAATTCGGGCACCACAAAAGGGGTCGATGTTTATTTCCAAAGCATTAGTTAATTATTTACATCCTATTGTTATCGTCCCTCTTCGTTCCCATGTTTGGGTTGAGTTTGTGTTCTAACGAGTAGTTTGTGTTGTCCAAACTCGTAGGAATTTTTTGCACAATTCTTATAATTCAATTTAGCTACTGCTTACAAATTCTTGCCGTATTCAATTCGCGCAGGGCGTTTTTCACGAACTAGGATTTTAGGAATCTAGCAGACGTTGCATAAGACGAATCGAAGCCGCGTCGCTTATGAATATGCATTATATGACGGAACGAATTGCATGTATCAGCTGAAATGAAAAAGCTCGTGATGCAGTGGCGTTTTCAGCTGCACGGTGTAAATTGCCGTTGCAGGCTATATGCAAATTTGTGTTGAAACGCGCAAAATGAAAATATTAATGCGGACGTTCTGTTTGCAGATTTACTTTTAACAAACATGGTGAAAATAGAGAAAATTTTAAAACTGCAAGAGCTCAACTTTAAACTAGGTTATCCACGGAAGTATTTATAGCGCAATAGAAAGAGAACGCTTTGTTGTAGTGTTGTTCAAATACAGTATGCGAAGAAGAAGGTTCACATTAAAATTTGCAATTGTTGTAGAAAAATTATGAAAACAGCTCTAACTGGTGGGCGGCCATGCTTTTGGCCCACGGGTACCGGGGATCAATACCCGACGAAACTGATGAAATGCACTTAAATGAAATTCTCTTACCACCTAACCTGCTTGGCGCTTAACAGTGGCGCAGGACAGTAGGGACCTACAGCTTTACGTGGGATCGGAACCACCGAAGTGCACTTCATCTCCAGAAAGGGTTTAACTTAAGCAACTTTTGATGTGAGAACAGATGGTTCGTATCCTCGCGTCAGCTACTTTCTTTTTCATTTTCTTTCGAAACAACGCTGCAACTTGCCGAGCGGTATCGGCAATCACTCGCGACCGATACGCTTACGATTAATTGAAAATTCTATAGACACATGATTGCGCCGAATTAGAATCGCGTACATGGTTGCGAGTATTCCATAAAAAAAACATCACAGGGATCATAAGCAGTAGCATACCACCATGTACACAATAAAAAAATAATAAAAACACATGTACCCAAATTGGCGATAAAGTAGGCTCTAAGCCACCATTGTGAAGCGTAACACCTTCCAAGGTAATGGAATGTATTTTTACTAAACATTCAAAATTTTATATTATTAACAAACAGTACGTTGAACAAGTACAGTCAATAAATCAAAAAGTTAATTCGCACAAACGGAAAACATGTCCTGTAAGGGATCAACGCACGTACACTCGTTAAGCTTTCTAGGCAGTATGTCGGGTAGGGCACAGGTAGGTTCTGCGGTTTCAATCTGAGTCTGTGGTTCTCTGGTAAGAGCTGGGGGGCTGTGGGGTTTAGAGAAAGAGTGAGGTTATGGGCTGCTGTGCTGTGCAAAGAGCTGGGGTGCTAAGGAGTACGGAGAAGGATGGAGTTTATTTATTTCGCAGCTATGGAAGTAGAATTTATATAAAAGCGTCCATCGTCATCGTGTACGAAGAGAGTATTTACGGGGTGCAGGGGACCTTCGTTCTAACGAAACGTACACGCGTTTGAGTCCGTGTAACACCGTTTGAGCGATCTAGCAACAGTTGGCTGTAGAAGTTTAATTTTTGGAACGTATTTGGAGGTTAGGCTCCTTCTGATCCTAAAAACGAACTGCGCTCTTCGTCAAAATCGCAGCCCTTTTATACCCCCTTTTGACCGTCGCGTAGTTGTATAGCAAAATAACAAACATTATCAGCTGTCGCTTAGTAGAATAACAAACACCTGCATCTTATTTAGTTCCGTATGTTAATTAAAACAAACGTTTCCAGACGGGTTGAGCTTAATATTTTTTAAAGCGGAGAAGTTATCATTGCTTATTAAACAAACATTTGCATTAGTAGCGTCTGTAACAGGAAATGGAAGCTGCCTGTTGCTTAGTGGCGTATAAAGCAGACAGTCCTGTATATTTGTTGTGTCACATTAGTATCAACTAATTTTTATTTGGTTATGGTTTAATGTGATTTAAAGACGGTCGAAGACAAAATCTATCGATTGTGTCAAGATAAAATGCTAAATTACGGAATATAATAGGGCAATCGCAATAAAGTATTGGTTGGTACAGTGGCTCCTGGTACTGGTCGTGCCAGTGGTGGCCGGTGCCGGCTGGGTAGATACTTCCTTAAAACAACGTATGTTTGATTATGTTGCATTTGTAAACCAGTCGGCCGTGTTTTAAACAAAAACCTCACTAGCAGTCATTTTTCGAAAAGATTCAGAATCGTTCAATAAATAAATAAAAAATTATTGCGAAAATATTACACGAACGCAACATCGGCATTTATTATTATTTTTTTTTACATGGTGAAATGCTACGGTTTATGCGCCCTGGGATTTTTATGACGCAATGACTGTGTCTGCCAGAGCACGAGCTATTTGCCGGCAATCACGTACACACGGTTATAATGCTGCGGCCTTACTTATGACATCAAGGATGAAATCGGATTTTATTGCCAAGAGACATTGGTTCAAAGAGAGTTCGTTGCTTATCGAACAAACATTTGCAGATGTAGCGTCTGCACGAAGAAACGGAAGTCGTCTGTTGCTTAGTGACGTGCAAGGCAGGCAATCCTACATATTTGCTGCCAGTTTAGTGTTAGCTAATTTTTATTAGGTTACGGTTAAATGTGATTTAAAGACTATTGAGCACAGAATCGATGAACCGTGTTAAGACAAAACGCTAAATTACTGAAAATAAACGGGAAATCGCAACACAGTATTGGTCGGGCAAGTGGCGGCCGGTGCTGGTTGGGTAAATACTTCCTTAAAACAACGTATCTTTCATCATAATGCAGTTGTAAACCAATTGGCCGTTTTTAAACAAAAATGTCAGTAGTAGCCATTTTTATAAAAGATCCAGAAACATTCATTAAATAAATAAAAAGTTACTACCGAGTGTTATTTCGTAAATATTAAACGAACAGGAAACCCGTCGCAAAAATACAACGTACATGAGCTTTTATTGTCATTTTTATTCGGTCCATGGTACAATGCTATAGTTTATGCTGCTTGGAATGTTTTTGTGTCTGCCAGATCGCGACCCATTTGCCTGCAACCATGTACACACGGTTATAATCCGGCAGCCTATGTCACACATACTTATGACGTCATCAGATCCAATAAAATCGGCCAACGATATAAAAAATATAAGAAAAAATAGTTATTTGAACGGCTTAGCTATTCACACAGGTTTAGAAGTCGTTTTGTCACCTCTACCCCCCCCCCCTTCAATGCAGAAAAACATAATTATAAAGCGAGTAAAAATACCAATTTTTCTTACAAAACTTCAAAGTAATCCTATTATACGTAAAATACAACTCAATCCGTGTAATATGTTAAGACTCTCAACAAATCAGCATAAAGGAACAGTGTTTCTGACATAAGTCCCAATAAATCTACGATACCTATTGTAATAAATCATTTCTCTTAGGTCGGCGTCACATAAATTCATTGTCGGTGCAAAACCGTTAACGCAACAAACGCGCGCGCCATTTGCAATTCGCGTTTCCTCTAAGATGTTAAGAAAAAGCCGGCTGCTTGATTCTAAAACACAAGCGCGTCTCGTGTCAATGTTTACGCTGAAGTGCTATTTTTCAAACCCAACAAAGAGACATATTGCCGTCACTTTGATTCCAAAGCTGCGATTGAAGCCGCTGCCTTTTTGTGCTGACGCTCATGTTTATAGCGGAACCTAAGAAGAGGGAATTTCGTGTTTAGAATTTTAAATATATTGCCGTTGTATTCATGTAGGAAGCGTATTGACCAAGAGAAGTGCGAAGGCACTGAATGAAATTGCTGTTCTACCCTACTGAGAACAAAGGATTCGCTTTCTGTTTATGTTGGAAAAAATAATATTTTGATTTATGCAAAATATCAGAACAATTTGCATGTTATTGCTTGGTATTTTTTTAGGTTCGGCGTACAGAAATTTCACGATTTTTTGACTTGAAGAATGTTATTTTGGGTGAAATTGGAATGGAAAAAAATATTGGATTTGGGAGTGAATGATCCGGACACGAATTGCAACTGTAAAGGAGAAATAAAACGAATCCATGCATTTTCAAGACATCTAAAAAATATCAGTTCACACACCAAATCCTATGGATTCTTCCCATGGGATATAGTTTGTTTGATAATGTAACCAGAACGTAATTTTCCAAATTCAAAAATCGTTATTTAAACGATAAACTAATTTTAAATGTTTGTAATATTAATTCAGGGCATGTTTAATAAGAAAATATCAAAGTCTGCAAAATCAACAAAGTTTCATAAAAGTAGAGCAGAATGTAGTACACATATTTGCAGTGTTGCATTTGCGTATTGCATTGCTCAGTTATTAAGTAGGTAATAATTTTACATTAAGAAATTAGTTTAGATAAGGCAATCGAATTCTTAATGCAAGTAAATTATTTCTAATCCACTTTACAATCAAAACTTTTCACCACTGACTTTAAATAGTCAACCATTAGGGATTGGAGGCCAGTTGCACAGTTATATTTTTAGTCAAGTTCAAGTTCTATTGTAATCAAGAAAATATTTACTATATTTAATTAAGATAAAGAAATCAGTTGAGAAATAAATAATTATTGTAAGGGTAAGTTCTGAACTTTTATTGGATTTATTGTCATTTTTGTATTTAATTTTTGTGCCAGTTTTTTTATATACTGTTGTTTTGTTATTTGTTGGTTCGAATTATTTAACAAGTTCTTTTTCAGAATTTATATTGTAAGTGGTGGTTTACAATTACAAGTGTGATATTTAAGTAACAAGTTCCTAGGCATAGGTTTTGAACGATAACGAACAACGCTCCTTCAAATAACTGTGGTATTGTACATTAAATAATCAATCATAGGCCTCCTGTCAAAGGGCTCCTTTCCAGTGAAAAAGCCAATTGATTACAACAATATGCCCATTAATTTATGCTTTTATAGGTATTTAAAACAATAACAAAATTTAATGCAATTCTTTGCAAAGGATATGCAATGATAATTCACTTCGTGACATTATGGTGTATCCGCTGGCTATTTATTTTGATACAGCAAAAAGTAAACATTGTTTTGAGAAAAAAACTCCAACATTCACGAATAATTCAATCAAAAAACTGTATAAGCAAATAAACTATCCTGAAAGACGCTCAAATTGATTCCAGGCTTTATAAACCTACGAAAAGATCGACGATAAAGTCAGACATAAAGCTTTATTTTCCGATGATGAAATTATTTTTTACTTTACTAGTCAATTAAATTTGGCTGAAGTTTCTCCAAAGACCTTGATTCATTAAATTCAATTCACAGTGCCTGATATAAAAGAACTGTTTGTAGAAAATTTGGAATGTATAACCACTAACGAGCTATTTCATGTAAAAACCAAAGAAAAACTACACGAAACATTTCGGCAAAATCGTTTTAAATTAGCTATAGAGCAGGAAAAATTAACGAAGAATATGAATGAAAACGACTTTTAATAACTTCATCGATAGCTTAATAAAAGCAAATTAATTGAATAAACTTTCTAGAAAAAAACTCCTCTATTGAGAAGACTGAAACGTTCAGATCTTGAATCAAAAATCAACAGGCAAGTCTAGACGCTAAAATGTAACACCAATTTATCTATATGAGATTTCCTGATTTTAGAAGACGTATGCTGCACTAAGCTTATTGCAAGTAAGTTGCTGTCTAATAATTCAGCAAAACTTGCAGAAATAAGCTCAAAGTCTAAGCCCTGTAAGCCTGGAAAGCACGGGAAATCTTCTTAAGAAAACTATATCGTTGAACTATTTAGTACAGTAGCGTAACATTCATGGAATACAAACTATTTGATTAAATATTTAAGGAAAAATATCTGAACATCGGCTGAAATCTATATCAAACTTAACATCAATAATTCCAGTTAGTTTAATGTTGAAGTTATATAAAGATACTAGGCTGGGTACAACGACATAAAATCATATTTCATTTTCAACTTTATTGTAAAATAATTATTTTACACAAAAGTTAAAAATAGGCGTAGATTCAAATAAAAAAGAAACTGCTCGGCGCTCCACCAAATGTCGCGAAGTGAATGTTTTCCTGTTTGATTTAAAATTAACTAAAGGGAGTATTCAACACACAGAACTAAATCTATGATTGTTACCTTTTTGTTTATGGCCTTATTGCAGTTATTTACTCCAAATAAATCCTATTTCCAGATTTTTTTTCTTTACAGCTAATAACAAGGCCGTGTCCAAAGTATTGTATTATGTCCATATTCGTTACATGATGGACATTTTAAAGCTGAAACATTTTTCTTCGTTTCGTAATTTAAAACTACAAGTCATTTTTAATTTCAGAACTTATTTTTTAGTGCATATCTCAAATGGGCCGAGCCCTGCAGCCCTTTTAGATTTTAAGAAATAGTTGCAAAAAACAGTTTTTTTCAAAATAGCCGGTTTTCCGTGCGTCCAACCTCAATAGTAGAGCTTAAATAAATAAAAGTATATAAAATTCCCTACAAAACTGAAAAAAACGGAATGTCCTAGCCTAAACAGTTACTGAGATATAGGCTCTCAAAACTGCCCCTTTTTCGCAATTTCTGTAACAAAAAAAACGTACTTTTTAGATTTTTTTAAATTGTTCATTTTCTGATTATCCTACGAAAAAGTGCTCCATAGATGAATGAAAACAGACTCAATTCTCTGTAATTCTAAAACAAAAACATTCCTATAACCTTAACTTGTCCGATGTTGTGAACGAATGTCGACCATTATGATGCTTTTTTGGTGCAATTTTACATAGGTCAAGTTTTTTTGGAAATATCTTGCTTTCAGTGCAGCCAATGTCAAAAGCCGTTCAAAAATAAAAAAAAGTATATTAAATTCCCTACAAAACTAAAAAAAAAGCTTAATGTCGTAGCTTAAATAGTTTCAGAGATACGACCTCTTGAAATTTACTCTTTTTTCCCAAAAAAAACTAAATTTTTCATAAAAAAATATAAAAAAGAGCAAACTTCCAGAGGCCATATCTCGGTAACTATTTCAGTTAAGACGTTCTTTTTCTTTAGTTTCGTAAGGTATTTTATATACTTTCTTTCCGGTACTGAGAAATGTTTACGTGGGATGCTTTGGAAACGAGCTATTTGGTAAAAGCTTCATCTATGTTGAAAAAGCATCAAAATGGTCAAATTTCGGATGTCATAACTTCGGACCTATTTCATCTATTAAGGTTAGAGGAATGTTTTTCTTTTAGATTTACAGCAAACTGAGTCTACTTCAGTCATCTCTTGAACACTTCTTTCGTAAGATAATCAGGAAATGAACAATTTCATAAAATCTAAAAAGTAAGTTCTATTTAGCCAAAAATCGCTAAAAAAGGGTCAGCTCTAAGAGACCATATCTCGGAAACTGTTTAAACTAAGACATTACCTTTTTTAAATTTTGTAGGAAATTGTATATACTTTTATTTGTCTACGAACTATTAAGACTAAGTGCACCAGAAACAAACCATTAAAAAAAACTGATTTTTGCACTTTTTCTTAAAATCTAGAAGGGTAGCAGAGTCAAAATCAAAAAATTTAAAACCTTCATTTGGATGCCATAATAAAGGGTTATTGCCACATCTTTGTACTTAATGACTGGACCACTATTGAACCACCTTACTTTATATTGTACAAATTTACCTCATCAACTTATATCCAAATGGGCCACCAAAACAGCACGCCACTGGTTAAACAAAAAGAAAACACATACCTCTCCATTCGCGACTGCATCTCCCGGAACAAACAACTCCGGGTAAATGTTATCTAAGAACCACTTGAAGCTCTTGCACTTGAGCTTTTTCCGGAGCTCAACGCGACTGCTGATGTCCCCGAAGTCGCCCTTATCGTTGCCGATCCTCTGGTAGTAGTATTTAGCATAGTCGTCCAACCAGACTTCGGCCAGTCTAACGGAATTACGACGGAGGACGTTGACGCCGCTACGCCATTTATATGGAGACCTCTTCCGGAAGATGTGTCCTACATGCGAACAGGGAACGATTTCAAGCGTCCCTCCGCACATCCACGTCTTGAAGGAGAGTTCCAAATTTTCGCCACCCCATATGTCGAAACCGCTGTCGTAGGTGCCCAGTCTTTCAAAGAATTTCTGAAAAAAAAATAAGAACTGTGTTATTGTCTTATACAAAAATCGCCCAATCTCTGGCGTTGGTGATAAGCCTTAGCAGATTACTTCAGCAATTCTCATCGCCTCAACAACCAAGAAAACCCTTTTTCCAATTCAAGCCATCAAAACTGACATCGATGTAAATTCTCTAATTAAATAATTGCAATGGATTAAGTTTTACCTTTTCCTTCCAGCCAGAGTAATAAAATCAATCACCTTGATTCGGCAATTAATTCTTAAATGAAGCACGCAAGCGAAATTACAATACCTTGTTTTCCTAGGGCAAAGGTAAATTCGCTTTCAATTTCAAATAAATTTTCAGTAAGGACATTGGAATCCGTTTAAGCTGGAAAGTGAAGGAACCGAAAACTATTTGTGGATGCAATTTGCGCCGTTAATATTTTCCTTTGCAAAGAGCTAGAATTTCGTTATCAAGACTTCGAGGAGGTAGGGAAAAAATACGTCACCTTGAAATAAAAAGCTTAGAAAGGGTTTTATTTACTGTGACAACAGAAAAGCAATTTGTCGGCTGATTGAAAGTTGAAAAAATTCTTATCCGGACCCTCATTCACATGGTTTACCCATTTTCCTTGCAGATACGTGTCAGTCAAGTGTGTTTTGCCGTCGAGAATTGATTTCGAAACAAGTGTCTACAACTGTGTGATGGTTTAACGGTTCTGTTGCGGGCGTAACTAAAACCATTCCAATAGAAATAGTAACCGCTGTGTAAACCGAAACATAAGCAAAGAGGGCGGATTGTTCTAACAGTCCGTCCGATATCAGTAGCTGATTAAACAATATAATAAGTAAACAGCGTTTTCGCTATCCGAGTTGAGTATCTATGTAAATCAGGGAATACCCGGATTCCCAGACTACGTTGCCGTAATTGGAACGAGATATATGAGGGCATAAATGCAACGGCGGCAACCTACAGGGTAACAATTCCATTTAAGTGAATGTGCACTGTGTTTGACAAACTGAATCAGATAGGATTAGGTTTGGATTCTGTAATGGACACTGAACGAGCTTACCCCTCAATGTACGTGAATTTATTTGACGCTTTCGAATATAAAATTTAAAATTTTCACAATCTGATGGATTTAACTACAGGGGTGCTTCTAAATGGGGATTTGTGTCATTTGTAATTCCAAATTACATTTTTTACGTTTTGGTTTAAGGGATATGGTAATTTTTTATGGCAAATTTAATTAAAATTGGGACAAATCGCATAATTCCAACATTTGCTTCTAAATCCGATTTACATTTTAAAAGAAGAGATTAAACTTGACGATACATTATATTTTCAATATCATATTTTACACAAATTAAACCAATATTTTTTCCTAAATCATGTTCTACATGAAGCTTTTCTGAATAAATCAAGGTTTTGATAAATATAAACCAATAAAGCCAATAAGCGGTTCTTTTTGAATACTTGATTTATGGAAGGTTAAAATAGGAACAAAACAGTAAAAGAAATTAGGTATTGAAGAAGTGATTATCACCCGTTACAGAGCTGCAGGTATTTGAAATATCTACTGGTAGAGTAAAAAGGGGAGTTCTGGATCAACCCCCTCCCACTATCTAACTGGTAATTGAACGTAGTCATTGATCCTGACCTCGGACATCTAACCCTAACGCAATTACCGGTCAAGTACTGGGGAGTGGTGGTAAAAGGGTGAATACAGAAATCTCATTCTTACTCTACTTCCACTGATAATTCTTCCTTTTCATTCTTGAAGAATACAACGAAACAAAGTACTGCGAACTGCTAGATTGAAAATAGTCAAAGGCGGCTATTTACAATACCACTAACCTCTGTAATCATCATAATCAGACCCATATTCATATGACATTTTTAACTCGAAATCTCTTTAGGAATAAGATCCCGAGGATGACAAAGCCGTATATTCTGTATAATACAAGGAGCAAAAAAAAGAGACCAAGAGACAGCTACGTTGCTATGGCTATCTAATAATTTTGAACAAAACACGCCTCACAAAGTAGGCAATATGATGGTTTTCCCATGCAACAGTAATGATTGAGAAAAAGCTGGAGAGGACGAATAGTGTAAGCACTACAATTAAAAAATATAGAAGGGAATCTGAAACGACCGCGAACGGTGGAAAATGCATCGAGATGATATTGCAAACGGCAGTGTCCAATTAGGTTTGATTTATTCCTAACTCCTATTTGTTGAGTTCAAGCAATTCGCGTTCTCTGTTTGGCAAGTGAAGTATAAACTTTTTCGCCTGTCTTAAGCCTGTAATGTTGTACCAATAAGAAGCCTTTTGAAACTCTTTCTGTGTATTGACCTCGGCCATTAAGTGGCTTTTTTTACACGGACCAATGAAATGAGACTCCAACCCTGTTTTGGCAAAGCGATCAGCTGCCTCCTTCCCAGTGATGCCTTCATAGCCAGTACTTTAAATGCTGCTTGGCTGTCTGATAGGATAGATTCTGGCTCGACTATAACCTTTTCTTAGACATATTTAAGCGCAGATGTCTATGGCAAAAATCTCTGCTTGAGAGATTGTAGGAATTTGAGCAAAAGCTTTTGACAGAGAACGATTACCCATTGTGTCGGACTTGTAACTCTTATTTTACAGTAAAACACTTGCTTGTTGATTGTAGAAGATACCAACAACGTCAGCAACATAAGTTAAATAACAGCATTAAAGACCTACCTTAGAATAACCTGCAATGAGTTTACAGACTGATTGCGTTCCTAAGGGATATCGAGATAAATAAAAACAATTAACAATGTAACACTTTAGGCTAATGACCTTAGATGTCAACGCCAAAAACAAACAAAAATAATTAAAATGACCAAGTAAACATTAGAAAAATCTCTACGCAACAAATTTTCTTGGTAAAAGGGCAAAAATCCATTGGAAAATCGTGCAACATTCGTTCATTGATGATGTGCTTGCCAAAGTATGTTCTTTACACCAGTTTCATGCAAAGGATTTGTTAGTTAACTAATTAACTGGACATCTATATGAAACCTATTAACCATTATAATAAATCAATATTGGTAAAAAGTTTTCCCTTCCTTGCTAACTTTTTTCTATTAAGATAAATTTCTTTCCATGTTTTTCCTTAAACAAATAAACCCGCGCAAGATATTCTAGATAATTTCAATTATTAAGGAAGCAAAATGAACTTATGAAAACTTTATGAAAGCCTCATAAAAAAGTTCCTGAATGGGCAATAAAACTACAACTACTTCGACAAGTTAATTTTCAATAATGAGGTAAACAACCTTCAGTTTTATAACTTACCCCATAAAAAAACTTCTGAAGTTCGACTTCCTAACGAAATTTTCTAGTACCAAAAACAGTGAAAATAGTTTTCCGACAAGACGGTAAAGAATCCAGCAAGAATTTAATTGCTTTAAGAAGAATAATCCAATTACAGTTTGCCCTACAAAACCTTATTAACGTTTTTCCAATAGCGTTATTCCGCCTCATTTCTCCAGCTCGCGGTTTAATTGTGTAATCCGACTGATTAAAACTGTATTAAATGGTTATCTGGATAATAAAGTTTTATTTTTAGTACCTCTGCAACGCCACTTTTTTGACTCACTTGATGTGTTTTGTGCCGTTTCAATCTCCGTCAACACGCACGACTTAATATTACAAGAAAAATAAAGTAATTTGCTTTCATTTTCAACAATTTTCCCTCATCATCATCCAATTTAGAATTTGAAGGCAAATTGAACAGTGTGAACACGAAAGCTCAATTTTGTTAAGCTAACAATATTTTTCCACTTGAAAAAACCCTTTCTTTCGTTTACATACATACAATTATATTGCCAGAAAATAAATTTTTGTTTGTTTAGTGTAACAAAACACTGGAAAATGGCAAAAGAATTTTCCTTGCATAACGTTCCCGCACATTTAGCAACCCCCAAAAGGCCAACTCGTATTTTAATCCTTGGTCTGCCTCCACGGCCCGTTAAACAACAATAATATACGCCACGGCTGCGTTCAGAAAACCAATGGGTAAAACCAATAGGCGTCAAAACCGCCAATTCATGATATAAATACCAGGTTCAACCGTTCTACCACTACTACTTTTGATCCAATGAAGTCTATAAAAGGCAGATAGTTGTAGTACTGTAATTCTGTAGGAAAATTAGCAAAATTGCTACAAAGAAATATATAAATTGTGAATTCGTTTATTGGAGTTTCAAAATTCAGGCGTTGAGATTGTTATGGCAGAAAAAAGTTTGTTAATAACATAAAAAAACACCGAAATGTGCATAGTTTTAATAAAAAAATATGCTTTAAAGGAATAAGTTTTTAGTTTCATGAATCTGCAAATTTCTAAACACAAATTCCAGTTTTTAATTTCCTTCTATGGCGAGACAACATTTGGAGCTTCTAAATCGGTCAACAGGTTGCCTTTTTGTTTTTATTACAAGGGCCAACTTCCGCGCGGCACCAAAACCCGCGACTGGTTAATTTCAAATGCAAATTGACGTAAGAGATGCATACAACTAAATAAAAAAAAGGAACACGAAAATCCTGTTAATTCTGTTTCCTAAAAAAGCAAAAACGCGCAATTCAAAGCTCGAAGCGTTGGCCATCGAAAAATCTGCGACGGCAGAGCGAAAATATATTCGCAAAGTTGGAGGGTTTCAACAACATTCCATGCAAATTGGATTTATTAGAAAAGTTTATTTATAAAATAGTTTAGAAACTCTATTAATCTTTGAAAATCTTCGAAATATTCCCTTCGGAACGTTGAGAAACCTAATAGGCCCTATAGAAGTATAGATATCGGGGAAGTAAAATTGAATTCTCGCCGAAGCAAGACGCGGAACGAAATATCGAGAAAGTCGCTGAAAACTTACAGAATTCCTATATGAGATAAAATTTAGACATTTTTAGCGATTATTTACACAAAACCATGTAAAAATGAAATACCGATAGTGAATTTTCTGAAATTCTCAAGCTAATATCAAAATGAATTTATAAATCTGGAAAAAATCAGTTCCTTTCCCAAAGTACACTCTCAATTTATTTACTCCTACTAAAAAAAACAATTGTCGCAATTTAAATTTTACGCTTCATCGCTTTTAGGACGGTTTTTAAGTAAAATTCCATTTCATTACAAATTTAATTATGTCGTAGCTTATTTCGGTAGGGTTACTTTGGAAGAGGGTGTCTCTGGACATTTCATCCCCATGGACATTTAGTACTCGCAGACATTTCGCCGTCAGCGTCGGTTCTAAACCTACTATGCAATTTATGTATGAAATTATCATACTAAAACCGTCGACGTCCTTTGCTTAGGAAAAGTATCTAGAGACCTAATCTCCAGGGACAACATCATAATCCAAGAAAAGACATTTGTTGATAGCATTGTTGACACATCACCTTTAACTGGTTCAACAGGAAAAATAGCATGCAATTTTTTATACCTTATCAATGCTGAATAGTCCTCCAGCCATGGTAGGACTCCATACAGGCTCTGCACTGTTTTGATGCTTCTTCTTCTCCTTATCTGGAACCGCGTGCCAGTTGAATTGAAGGTTCCAATCGAAACCTCCCACGTTTACGCCACTGCTATCGCGCCAGTGGTACTCCAACGTGGTATCGTCGATGACGTCTATTACTGGACACACCACGGTGGTAGGGTCTCTAGCAATGCGGTCCAAAAGGGGTTCCAGCCAGCCGGTCGTGCATTCGCAATGAGAATCTAGATAGGTGATAACTGGCGCTGTGGAATGCCTTGCTCCTGAAATTAAATAAATAATTATTTTTGTATTTTTTGAACTGCGAGATGTCTCAGTTTAATCGGCAGATGTTGAGCTAGAGCAAACAGAGCATGTGACAGATCTAGTGAATGGTAAGTCACTAGATTAGAACTAGTATAGTATGTTTAAAGGAGGCTCGTCAGAATGAGAAAGAGTCAGTGATTAATGGCGTTGGAATTGATTGGTAGATATTCAAAAGTTACGAGTAAATCACTATATGTATATGGACCTACAATAGAAACTGCATGTGACAGATCTGACAAATGGTAAGTTAATACACAAAAGGAATGGCCCGGTATCCTAAGAGGGCACTTACTAAAATGGGAAAAAGTCAATGATTACTCAATGGCGTTGGAATCGATTCGCCGCTATATCTACGAAAACAAGAGGAAGAGTTTGAGGATGCCAAGTTCTTGGTACTGTAATGTTACGTTAGGAGTTGTTAAATAAAACACTAGTTTGCAGGAGGAATTTTAATGTGTTCTTACTTTTACAGATAATTTTGATGACTATTTATAGCAACGTCAATAGCAACGCAAGTCGCCAAGTTACAAAATACAATTGAATTATATTAAAACCAAGGGCTGCTACAGTACAACGAGGGTCTTAGTACAATTTAGAAACAACTCAAATAACTAAATGTTGAGCTAGAGGCATAAACCATATGACAGCTCTGGCGAAATGGTAAGTCAGCACATCAAAATATCCGAAGAAATGGTGGTGTACATTCTGTTGAAATGAAGCTCGCCAAAACGAACAAAAGTCAACAACTGACGTTGTAATTGATCCCTTACTGCATCTAGAGCTGGAACTAGAGCAAATAAAACACTATGTGGTCGCGTTGGATACTATCGTGCCAGATTCTGTCGGTGGATTTGTTTTTGCAGGATAAAGTCAACAAAAGGGACAATACCATCACTTAAAGTCCGCTATGAGAATCCAAAGCGGGCCCATGGAGTAACAATCAAACAATCAGAACATCAGGCGAACGTTAGGCCGTTCACATTAAACAGGGGAAGGAAAGTACGGCGGTAAGCAGAATCTACAGGTACAGGTATCAGAGAGATCCTAAAATACCCGTGCTCCAGTCCATAGGTGTGGAGGAACGTCAGAGGATTGTCAACGTGAGTCAACTTTCCGCAGAACAGGAGTACACGTATGTAAATGGGACAAGGAGAAAAAAGGCCAGTTGGTAAAAGAAACGGCAGTGGACAATGATCCTCCAGTTACATTTAACTCTGTTTCCAGCACGCTCACAAGGAAGCGTCTTCGGGAGTGGTCGCTAACAACATGGAATGAGAGATGGGGCTCGGCAGACGCCAGACGTCTGAGGGTGCAGTTTATTCTTGATTTACAGGCGAGGGCTAAAATATCAATCAGCTGGGACCGTCATATGCTCCAGCTAATCATAGTGCACGGATCGTACCTAGTGCGAATTGTTATCCTTCCAGAAAACAAAAGTATCTGCGAATGTAGCGAGTCCGATAACGCAAAGCACATGTTAGAGTTTCCACTGCAGCAACACCATCGGGGAATAGGGAAACTACGCTTTGAAAACAGGACTTAGATGGCTCATAACAATGGTAACAAAAGAATGGTGAAGAGAAGGGTTCGCGGTATAAGTCCAACGATTGTTCTAAATGATAGAAACTAAAATATTATAACAGAGTGTTTAATCGTTACTATTGATGTGCTTCAGTGTTCGAGTAAGGTAGGATATATTTGAATAGGGCTTACTACAGCATAGGAAAACCTAAAATAGGATTGTAACACTAACACATTAGTTTTACTTATAGGAGCTAGAAGATGACATTGTTAATATTTAGAAATAAACCGGTTGAAGATCAAAAGGTGGAGCACGGGCCGCACTAGGTGCAGAGCATAGCAACAAATGTAAAGAGTATGTCCAGTAGAGGCTAGAATAGGGAAAAGTCGTTGATTACCTAATGGCGTTAAAGTGATTTATTGATACATCCATAAAAATGGAAAAAAGGGTTTGCGATACCAAAGACTTGAAATAATTTAGAACCAGAGGGTATAAACTATGTCCACAAATCAGTCGAGCACTTTTAGAAGAGCCTTAGCAGAATAAAAAAAAGTCGTTTGGTACATTACTTTAGAACACCGGAATCAGATTGTCGATAAGTATATGAAAACAAAGTTGACAAATGATGATACATGAAGTCGTTGATAAACACGGAAAGAATAAACAAACAAAAGATAAAAATTAAATTAGCAAATTGACGAAACCGAACTCATTAGATCATGGCTATGGGACTAGACCGAAACAGTTATCGGTAAAATATTTTTATAAACGGGCAGACACGATTTTAACAAGTATAAATGTCCTTGACCCGCAGCTAACTACTTTACTCCACGGAATTTAAAATATATTAAGAAACTCTAACCCCCATTTTACTCGCAGGCAATCAGCGTGAAGGAAGGCATGGTCGCTTACAACAGTAAAGATATCAGATACTCCTATCCTTCTCTCTCTGCACAACAACCACAGTCCTTCTCACTCTCTCTTAATGTCGTGAGATACAAATCAGTGAAAATATTAAACGTTTTTAAAATTTGCATCGCTGTTTTGTTATACTGTTTACATATTGCTATGCAATTTATTAAGAGTGCTATAGAACGAAATCATACATTATATACAGGGCGTTAATAAAGTATGGATACAAGCTTATATCTCAACAATTTTTGGTTTTAATAAGACCCTCAGACAAGTCAAAAAGTATATACACTTGCGGATGTTTTATTATAATTGACAAAAATTCCCCCCATCCCTTTTGAAGTAGTGATTTCATTAAAGTTGTTTTTAAATACACTCCATTTATAGCATTTTTTAAATGGTAGTATATAAATTCTATAAGGTTACATAGAATAAATTTCCAGATTTTTGTTATTTCAATGGTTACAGAGACCGAATGAATTAAAATTATTACTTTCCCAAGAACACGAAAAATGACGAAAATCTGGAAACTTTTCTTCTGTATAACCATAAAAAAAAGTACCGAAAACCAAAATTAAAAAGATAGTGTTATTTAAAAAAACTTTGATGAGGTCACAACTTCAAAAGGGGACGGCAAAATTTTTTAAAGTAAACCAAAACAACCACACGTATAAATACACTTTGGTGTGACAAAACCTAGATCGAGCAGTGGCTTCCGGTCACAAGTTCCTCCAAGAGTCAACACAGCACCGCTAGCAAAGCGAAAGCTACTCTAGGTCTCAACGACAGCTACTTGCACGGCGTTAGCCCTTTCAAGAGCGAAGCTGCGGCTACCCAAGGATGTATTCGTACAAACTCCAGGCCAGACAATCAGAGACGTGAATTTAGTGGAAGCTGCCCAATACATGTACAAAGTGCTTATAAATGCGGGGCCGGTTTCTAAGCAAACCACAACTTTCAGGTCGAACTCCTTATATTTTTGTATATTTGCTCGTTATAAACAATTCTGAGTAACTCTTCGTTACATGTTTGATGTTGTAATTTCATTTGTTAATGTTGTGTTAAATAAATACATAAACCAAACGTGTTGACGCGGATGCAGATATTAAAACATGAAAACATATGGTCTCAAAGATAAAGTTGGTAGGTTCACAAAAAGAAAGTACAACTTAACATCGAATATAGAGACTTCTATGAGAAATCAACAAGTAATCATTCCTTACCTAACAGTCTTGCTCGTATCAGTCCTTCACGTTTCTTGGCCCTAACAATTTTGACCTTGGGTTCGTTGCTCCAATAATCCACCAACTGCTGCTTCAAGTGGTCCATGTCGGAATAATCATCAACAAGGACAACTTCCTTAATGAGATGCCTGGGAGAACGATCCAGCACCGAATGAACCGTCCTAAGTAACACTGACCATGCTTCATTATGGAAACAGATAACCACGGAAGTTGGCGGTAAGTCGTCTTGATAACGACCTGGTTTTTTACACCTGGAAAAAAGAAAAAAAAAACAATTAAAATGGGTTTTGTTTTTAACTCGACGAAGAGAATTAAATCAGTACAATGTTGAGTGGCATATTTTCAATACTGGCTTTGTTACATAAATTTTGTATTGGTCTTCTGAAGGTAATAATAATAAGAACCACACGGCTGCTTGGGCAAATGCGGTGGGTCTCGATGGTAAAATTGGGCCATAAAAAGAGTTGAATTAATTTTAAAATGGGTGCCAAGATCCTCATGATGACCTTGCAATGGACCCAGTTCCTACCACTTCACCGAATCTGTATGAAGTTATGCATTTCGTTGGACACCAAAATAAACAACAACAATAACAAATAGCATTGAGAAATTATTGCTGAATAAATGTAATCAAAATAATTAAAGTAAAATAATGTCGATAATTCAGCGCAAGAATAATAGTTACGTTAAATTGTCTCATTAAATAAATGCAAGCAAAATGTAATTAAAAACCAAATAATCACATTTATTTGTTTTTCTATAAACAGAGAAATACCAGCAAAAGCTAAAAATGTATCATAAATTGACTTATTGGTCAATTTATTGTTATTACAAAACCTGTCGATTAAATAAACCAATGTTTTGTAAGAGCGCACACAAAATCATATAAATTGACCAACGACTTTGTATATGCCTATAATAAATATGAAATCGTTTGCAAGCCTTGTAACTGCCCAAAGAAAAAAATATCCAAATAAATATAAACTACAAATTTTAAATAAATCACCGAATTGTTTCGATAGCAGCTTTGTATTAATGTGAAAATTGTGTAAATTGATAATCTTTAGATCTAATGCAACAAATTCAATGTAGGGTATAAGCGACTTCAATAGTGTAAACGGTACCAATTGTCAAATTTACTTAAATACCAAATGAAATGACATTTCATAAACAGAAATCGGTATTAACCTATAAATGACCTAAAATTGCTTTAGGTTAACTAACCCACTGAGAATAATAGTGATTTCAATAATGCAAATTGTAAGTGATTCAAATTAATTAAATAAATTAGAGTTTAAAGGTTCATAACCTATGACTTTATACAATAACAAATATTTAATAAAGAAAACAGCAAATAAATATCACAATTTAACTAAATTTATTTAAAAATGGCTACAGGTAACTAGCAAATATAAAGAATTTAAATAAACATACAATGAAGAGGAAATTTGTTCTTAACAGAGCTCGATTTAGTTAACAGAAAAACAACATATTCACTGAAGAAGCTAAGATAATGTTCAAATATCTTGAAAATTTGAATTCCAACTGAATCCTTTTCACAGATTCATTGAGCCTCCTCTGGTGGTCAACACATATTCAGAACGTTCAATATTTTAACCAAAACAGGTAATTAAGTAGATAATTACATAAATACGATGAAACGTGCACAAACCATGTGCAAACGTAGGAGTGTACAAGGGTGTACAAACGGCGGAGCTAAAAATAGCAAAAAAAACCTATAAAATCAAAACTAATGGAAACCACTAAAATTAAATTACCTTCCGAGTTAGTGCCCTGCTAATTAGATGAACGAAAGCTTTCAATACATAAAAAATGGCTTTAAATTACAGGAATTTAAGATTCAAGAGACCATGCGGTGTTCGAAGTTCACAAATCCCAAAGAAAGGTCTCCGAGGCAAGATCTACCGAAAATCCAAATCTCCAACAATTTCTCGTCTTATAACTGTAAGAATTTTTTACTGATTAATTCATTGGCATAGATGATTAATTAAAAACTTTCAGAAACATTCTCAAAACTTTCAACAATATAACTGAACACTTCAAGAATCGAAATTCAAGTGGAAGTAACTACTGATTATTTATCAAAAACTTGTTAAATAAATCAGGAACACAAAAACTACAAAATAAAGCAGAAAAAATCACCATAGAAAATTGAAAATTACTAAACTGAACAACAAAAACAATGTCAAAATGTACAACAGGTCATCAAGAGTAAAATTAGCTAACAATTGAACTGCAACAGCTTATCACAAGCAGGAGGTTATACAGGGTGCGGCAAGTAGAGTGTTACATGCTGATGATCCCAAAACTATAAAAGATGAAGCAGCAACTCTTTTTCTGATTTTATGTGGCCGAAGAAGAGCAAAATGGTAGACTAGAGTTCGGTTTTCAGTGAAAATTATTGTCAACGCAGAGATCCTCAATTACTTGAACTTCGGGAAAGTGTGGAGGAGCGCCAGAGGATTGTCAACACGGATAAACTTGACTATCCCACGTAGGTAACGCGGGCAACAAAAGAACGCGCCACCTTGCAATAATGTGTACTACATTCTGCTCTACTTTTATGAAACTTTGTTGATTTTGCAGAGTTTGACAGTTTCTTATGAAAAATGTCCTGAATTGATATTACAAACACTTAAATATAATTTATTTTTTAAATAATGATTTTTGAATTTTGAAAATTACTGTTCTGGTTACAGTAAACCTCTTGCTTCGATTTGAGTTTTGAAACCGTTTGAAAGATTTTTGTTAAATCATTGCTGGTATTTTGAATTCGTAGAAGCAATTCGGAGCTCATTACAAAAAAAAATAACTTTTTCTATAGAATTAAATTCTGCATCTGATTCTTCCATAAAAAAATATGCACAAAAACTAATAACATCTACCCGTAACTAGCGCTCTCTAGCGAATTTTCTTAAATTATTGTTTTGCTTACATGTAAATTCACTTGGTTAGTATGCATGCAAAATTTCATCCAAATCGGTCAAGGGTCTCTATAAGTATTCACAAAAACCTATTTTTAGGGGCCAGTACGCCCATTAAAAATCAAAAGTGGAGAAAATAATAAAATACGGGTCTGTTAATTTCCGGTGCGAAACGCACCCCCAAAGTCAACAACAATAAAATTGGAACACCCTGTATAATAGTCTTTATACCATTAAGAGTATTAAATATTAGGCCGTGGAAAGTTTGTATGACCCTTAAAACTTCGCACCGAAATAATAAGCTGTTCAGAATCTTTACGAGGCTCTTACAAACTTTTATTTCTAACCTTATCATTATCATCCACCAAGCAGTTAGAATTACATAAATGATAAGCTTACGAGAAACCCTTATTTACGTGATTATCTGTATACAAAATACTTAATTACTTTAACAATATTTATTTATTTTAACCTTATACGTATTTCGGCATGTTTACATGCCATTGTCAAAGATTATATGAAAAAGTAAACAGTTAGTGTTGTTAATCGTCTGCAGATGACTTGATTTCTTATTCCAAAATATCCAATAGAGGAGAATTTATGGGATCAATTTGTTCATTTATTAACGGTACAGTTTTTAAATGTTTGTCAATTTCAAAAGCTTCTAGTATGTCTAATTTACGTTTATCGTCACAAAAGTGTAAACATTTTATGGTGTTATTACATGTCATTGAATGATTTTGTTCTAGTAAGTGTTTAGCGTAATTGGGTTTATGTGGGTGTTTGTATTTGTAACAACGTATGTGTTCTTTGTACCTAATATCAAAATTTCTAATTGTCTGGCCTATATATTCCGAATTACAATGCGAACAGTTTAATTTGTAAATGCCTGATTTTAGCAAAGTCTGCTTTTGATTTTGCATTGCGTTTCTAGTTGTTTTAAAAAACTCACTTTATATTTATTTGTTTGGTTTATAATTTTAGCAATTTTTTTCTGATTTGTCACCAAAATAGGGGATCGAGGCATATTTAATTGTATCGGATGAAGTTGGAGTATTCGAATAAATTTTTTGAATAGCTTATTTATAATCTTTTTCTTTAATTAATGTATCAATAAGTTTAGTATTATAACCATTACTGTATGCAATTTGTTTAATAATTGAAATTTCTCTATTATAATTAATTTCATCTAAAGGGACCGTCAAAGCGCTATGTATCATGGACCTGTATGCTGCTTATTTATGTGTTTTATGATGACAAGAATCGTGTGGTATTGTAATGTCTGTTTGTGTAGGTTTTCTATAAACTGAGTACTCAAATTTATTAGTTGAATTAATTTTTATGTTTAAATCCAAAAAGTTAATGGACTTATTTTGTTCAGTTTGTAGTGTAAATTTTATGTTTGGGTGCAAGCTGTTAATAAAAATTAAAAATTCATTAATTGAATCAAATGAACTATTAAAACACGCTAAAATGTCATCAAGTTTTTAAGTAGCGATACTTTAATTATTTGGTTGCATCACAAAAAACTCTCTTCACGTTGTTATCTCCTAGTTAACATAAAACAAAACAAAAAAAAAACTATCTGAATCTGAAAGTTAGCAACCCACCAACACCCCCTCAACTCAAAGACTTTACAATGCTAATTACCTAATTGAAAGCCGCATAAAACGCGAATGCATATTGCATGAGCACATTAATGGTTTTTTAATATGCTCTAAATTATAGCTTAGCTGTGAAAACTTTGCTACGGTAACGAGAGTGAACAAGATCTTCTTAGTGGAATAATTGGAGTGATGCGAGCATATGCATTTGATGTTCTCTAAGTGCAATATCATCAGGAACAATCTGCATCTAATACCTTCATTAGTTAAAGTAGCTCGAGGTGCATTTCTAAAGAAGGAATATGCAGGAGTTTAGTCGGCGTTACATGTATAATAACAGGAGCGCGTTTTGTTTTCCCCATGGAATACCTGTAAAATAATAAGAAAATGTGTGCTTTGTTTCAGCATTTTTCATGTTGAGGACAATCGATTTCTTACCATCTGAAAAATTACACTAATGAGCTAACCTTCATATTGTTGTTGTTATAGCTTGACGTCTCATCATCAAAATTTTCCAAAATGTTACTACTAAGACCATGTTTAATCAATAAATTTTTCATGGTTTTCATATAACAATTCACTCAAATTTTTTAAAATACAAAAAATATGAAAAACATTAAATTTAGAATTAATTAATAGAAGCTTCACGATTCCACCCCATAATCCATTAATATCGCATAACGTTACAATTACTGAGCCAGTTGCCGTCTAATTATGACTTATTATTCGGTCGTTTTTTACCTAGACCTAGGCTCATTTATTATGTTATGAAAACCAGGCATTACTGTGGATAAGTAAATAACAGAGTTAAATAATTATCACTAACTTTTATCAGCACGAACAATGAATATTATGTTTGTTGCATGTTAATGTTATAATGTACGTTGCAGAAAATATACGCTGTAACAATAATTACTTTACTCGTATGTTAGTCTCAAGTACGGTAGCTGAAAATGCAACGTTCCGTAATAAAACGTGTGGAAAACTAAGCAAAGTAAGTTGTTTTCGTAGATAACATGGTTCGTTTGTTAAGTGATTAGCAATAAACTCATACAGAATGTATCAAAAATGGGTAAAAATATTAAAATCCACAGTGGAGAAAAAAGAAAAGTATAATTATTGAAAAGTTTCCACAAAATTGTTTGAGTACTGCAGGATAATAACAAAATTTTGAGCTGAAAGACATGTAATCGGTAGAAAAACCAAAACTGAAAAAGACTTAGAAATGTTGCTGCACAAAAAGTTTTTACTTTTTTGCCATATTGGATTCAAATTAGAATTTATGTAATTACCTTATAGAATTTAAATCCATTTTCAATCAATCTCAGCAGTTCTTAAACAAAACGCTATTTTATTTTTTAATTATAAAAAACTCAAATGATATTTGGAAAACAAATGGAACAATGTATTATTGGTTTGAAAATTTGTACCTATTTTCGGTACATCCTGTATATGTCCAAACCTTTCAACTTAAATTTTAGTAATTTAAAAAATTGCAAAAACCTAAAACTTAAAATCAGCCGGAATCTACAACAACCCTTGCTCCTGGGGTTCAAACTACATCGGACAAACTGGTCGTTCCATTGAGTTAAGATTGCGAGAGCATAAAGGTGATTGCAAACACAGACGCATCACAAAATCTGCGGTGGCTGAACATACTGGTTTAACTGGACATAAGATGAACGAGTTGCCATGAAGATCTGCGTGTTTCCTTAAAATTCTCAAATAGTTTGTACAAACTTTGTCAGCAAGTTCTACCCATCAAAGCGATAAAAGAGTTGTAACAAACATGTGCCTGGCAACGATTCTTATGGAGTTGTAGCTTCCGGAGGAGAGAACAGTGCTGTGCCCTCTTCCAGAAACTGTAACTTATAGATTTATAGAAAATATTATATTGCATTGCTTTGATGTGTAGAACTTACCATCAAAGTTTGTACAATGTTTTCGCTTTTTAAGGACGCATCTTCATGGCAACTCGATTTTTTTAAAAGATTGAATTATTTCGAAAACCGTTAGATTGGAGAACTTTCAACAAAGAGTACTTTTTTTGTCTACTTTTGTATCCAGAATAAGACTATCAGATCAAAAGACAAAAACTATTACGTGTGCATAGAATACGTGTAGAGCATCCCCTACATCCACGCCCCTGGTCTATGCATTTGAACGTAAACAAGTGAAATTGTGAAACATCATCCGCAAAATATCCACACAAAATTGCGATCAAATATTTAAGTTTTTGGCGCAGATATTAATCAAAACGTGATTAAATCGTTTCATTTTTACACGATAATTGTTTCTCCAAGTTAAAATCAAACATAATTCTGGGAATTTCTAAGTTCTGGTCTGGTTCTTTAAATAATAATTTACTGGCTGCTAGAAAAGTGGGTCTATTAATTGAATAAATTGAAGTTCCGAATTCTGGGTAGGTTGGGGGTTTTATACCCGGTGAAATGTGGAGGGAGATTGGATGGAAGACGAGCTTCTTCGAAGTACAGCACTCCGGTGCGATCACTCGGCGGCGTGTTGATCTCAACTTAAAGCGCCACAAGCGCGTTTTCGGCAAACTAAGACCACAAACCAAATTCTGATGATTTTTAAAATTGTTGTCCCCATAGGTTGTCTCGTTTCATTTTATAATACTTATTATTTTTTATAAAGAAATTACCCAAAAGAAAAGCTTGGGGCGTAGCTCACGGGTTCTGCTATTTAATAAGTATTTGTGCAAAACAAAACTGGCCCTTTTTGTCCCACTAACACCATTCTCTGTGATTATTATTATTTTATTAAGACGTCTGACATAGAACCATTTCCTCACTGTTCCGTTGCTTCCATTAGTGTGATTACAGAATCCTCACAAAGAAAATTGTCGAGAAAACGTGTTTGCTTGAAAAGAGGAAAAGTAGGGCGAGTCGTAGGTTCGATTCAAAGTAATTACTGCAAGTTGAATAGAGCCATCAACCGGCCCATAATGTGCATACGTGTAATTTCCGTGATGGACACGTGCCGTATCAGGGGAGTATAAATGCGAAGCTAAATTAGCTGTTGTAATACTCCCCCTGTCGACTAAAATCTATACACGAACTCGGATAACCAATAATGAAACTGACGCGACGCGTGGAATGTTGGATGGGTGGAATGGATCCGGCGGCAGTCGTCGATACCTGTAATATCCAATATCTCCCTTTACGCAGGCAGTACGCATTATAAATATGTAAATAGCCTGTTACAAACACGCATGATAACGCAGGGTTATGCAAAAAACTTAAATGGCTGCTCCGATAAAAATAATGCTGGGTATATTTTTCAACACGATTTCGTTTTTTTAAGGCCGCGCTACAACGTTTGGAGTTAGTGGTTTGGGTAATATTACGTTTCTTAAAAATCATGACGACTTGCGACTATCTACATATTATCTAATTATACAGGGTGTTTCCCGAATAAACTAAAATAATTAAGGGGTCATTACTCAACCAATTTTATGAAGAAATGTTCCTAAGAACATGTGCGCTCAGAGCTTCAATTTGGAGATACAGGGTGTTGAGAATTATTATTTATTTAATATTTCTTTTCATATTATCCTTTTTAAGAAATGTTTACTTGTCAAAATTCCAAGGCCCGCTAGAGTTATTAATACGTCCGCATTCACTTACTTCTGACCAAATAGTTATCGAAAAACTGCAAAAGTAAAAAAAGTTCTCAGTCTTATCAAGCAGTTACAAGAAATAAATTAAAGTAGTCAGTGGCGTATCATATAAAAGTTAAAAAGGGAAAATGGTCAATGCCCCCAAAAAAATCACCCTGTACATAATTGTTGGTCAAAATATTCTAGCATAGTTGCTCTTGCTAAAAAATATGTGTGTACAGAATTTCATATCAATAACTCACAAGTTGTCCAAGATATTAAATAACATTTTAAATAATTAAAAACCTTGAAAACTAAAGCTCTGATTACACATGTTCATAGAAACTTTTCTTCATAAAATTGCTTTTGGATTCCCCTTTTAATTATTTTAGCTTACTTAGGAAACACCCTGTATATTAAAAGCGGCTAATGTGTAGATTACAAAAATTAATCTTCGTAAGCTGTATGTAAGTGCTATAATCGTATATACATTCCGGCATTTAATTTTTCCATGCAAATAAGAAGCAGAGATCCCTTTTTGAGTAATAACGTTTTGTTTGCCTAATTGTACTTACAATGCCAACGCATTCTGTTCTCATAACGAATATAATTTAAAGTCTGTCTAAGCACTAACCTTCACCTTTAATCCCGTAATGTTTAAACTAGAAATTCACGGTTAGTACACTATGTATAGATATTAGTTACTAGATGTAAAAGTCGTTTGTTAGAAATGTTATCAAAACTCATGGGTCTAGCTGCAATTCAGCGTTTTATAACTTCACTCGGGTGACGTCAGCATACTGGCTATAGAACGCGGGTTATGGTCAAACCTACTGGGACACTCTTGAAGGAGCACGCGTGTTCGTTAATACACAGTTCTTAGTCAAATTCAAAATTTGTTATTCTATTAAAAGTGTTTTTACTTGCTCATACATTTATAAAATGCCATCTAGCGTCGGGTTTACATTCAGCTACAGGACGGAAATTAGGGTCATGTTTACAAAAATTCTTTTCTTATGTTGGGATTCATACACTTAGATCTGGAAATGTATTTATTAAATCCGTAACTGTCTCACCATAACAAACCAGCGTTGCGGGTTTTATGTTTTCACATTTTTTACGAGGCTGTTTCTCCGGACTTTCCTTCCGGTTTCTTTTCTGAAGTTGTTCTTCAGGTTTCCTTTGATTTTTTCTACGGGATTTTCTTTCAGGGAGCGGATCTCAATTTTAAACCGACTCAGCAGGGGAAACATGAGGAGCTAAAAACGGGGGGGGGGGCGTCATCCACGGGTTTTGCTACTTTTATAAAATTTCTTTCAATAACGCGATTAATACAATATCTTTGCACACAGAACAGTATTACACTTTTTGTTACTGAGGCTGCTATATTTTGCTACGTTTAATATTAAAAAGCTGCCGGGAACAGCCACAACAAAGGTCTTCTCACAGACATTTTAGAAAATAAATAAATACACGTTACGCATTCCACGCTTCATTAAGGTACATATTGAGAGTAACGTACCATAAAAAACGTTCAAAAACTGCTGCGTGTATATTACTAGCCCGCATTTCGTGAAGAACTAGCTGAATCCGTACGCTTTTCTACTTTCCCAGTAGACGAAAATACATGCTTTGGGTTTGCAGGAACACAAAACAATGGTTTGAGTGTGCGAGCGCGTGCGTGTTACGCGAAATTTCATCAACTATTGGACCGAGTTTAATGAAATTTGGTATACCTAGGTACAACGAAAAGTTGTCGAACTATTAAGTTTTATTTTACAAACTGGAACAGGAAAGGGAAGTTACTCACGTTTTTCATTATCATTTCTTTCGCAACTGGAATTTCAAAATGAAGTCGTTAAGACAAAGCTAGAGTTTTTCCGAGCACTCTAGCTTGAAAATGGCTGCCGCTACTGCGTTTGTAAATTTTCAGCTTTAACGCCCATTTACTCAAACAACGAATTGACGTACTGCCATTTATTTTGGTACTAGAATAGCCCTACAGGAACACAATGTTACTATAAAATGTCTCCTAAGACAAGCCGAACATAGGCAGATAACATGAGGAAACTAAAAATTTCGTATCTCCCTGAAATGCTCCCGCTAAGTTTAGACGTCATAACGATGAAGAACGTACATGTTTTTATTACTCGGTAGGTATTTTGATAGGGTTCCGCTTTAATGACGGCTTTAATTAATTAATTTACGATTGCAATAAACACATTTGCCGCTTCCCTGGACGCGTGTCTTGATGACGTAGTTAGCTAATGGGCGTTGCACGCTTGCGATACAACAACGGTACGCAAAGTGCGGCATTTCAAATTCCGCTCACATACAATTTTTTTTGCAATTATTTTCTATTTTTTTAGTGTTTGTTCTTTTTTATAAGAGCCAAATATTGTTTTCGTGTTGTTTATGTTAAAAAAAGTGTTAAATTACACAATATACTATATTTAACTAAATATTCATTGAGTTATCATTGCACAATAAAGTATTTGGCAAACAAAAAACTTAAAATAATAAGTCAACTGTTTCACAACTGATGATGATTTACGATTTTAAACATTACAATTAATTTTTATCGGTTAATTAAAAAAATTCAAGGTTGCTTCACAGTTTCTCTGTATTTAGCTGCATTATTATTTGAGTTGGGGGTTTGAAAAGGGGAATGGCTCACCAGAAATAGTGAGTACCGAAAGAATAAAATACTCAGAGCGGACCAAACGTCTGTCGGGCGGTTGCAAATAGAGCGTCTGTCTCCAGTGGAGCGGCTCAAAACAGCATCTGATCTAGAAACGGCGGCTGATTAGGAAACTCTCAAGACGCCCGGAAAACGCGACGCTTTATTATATGCTAAATTCTCCCTAACGAAATGTCCAACTCTACTAGTACTACCCCAGGTGGGAAGAGCTACTACCCTGACACGTCAGACTGCACCATGGATTCGTGGTAGGGGGGGGGGGAGGATTGGAACTCAAAACACAGCCGTAAACTAGTGCATACAACCAAATCATGGATAGAAATTTATAAAACTCGAACAATCAAAAAATAATCACAAAAACAGGAGAAGAGTTGGAGAACATAAAACGGGATATAGTTGGAGTCAGTGAGATTAGGAAACCAGGGGAAGATTGGATAAAGCTAAACTCCGGAAACGTACTGATATATAAAAGAAAAATAGCTGGACCCACAGGAGGTGTTGGGTTTACCATTAAGAAGAACATGACATTATTAATTAAAAGCGAAAAATATCTGCAAATATAAAGCTAATAATCATACAACTATACGCTCCGACCTCAACACACCCAAAAAAAGACGTAGAAGCGTTTTACGACGAGCTAGAGACAGCTATGCAAAGAGACTCCACCTACTGGAATGGGAGAGATAAAAAAATTGTAAAGATGACTCAATGAAGTATTTAATTAGATAAAATATA
Organism: Ctenicera cuprea; assembly: GCA_958336395.1. Lineage (NCBI taxonomy): Eukaryota > Metazoa > Arthropoda > Insecta > Coleoptera > Elateridae > Ctenicera > Ctenicera cuprea. The sequence goes on from OY284489.1 coordinate 54,142,614, forward strand.
TTGTGTAACTTTTCTAACAAAAAAAGAACAACAACACAATTTAGCTCTTGTAAAGAAAAAAAATAGCAAAAAACTATTAGCGGTGAGCGCGATTTGAACCGATGCACTTTCGGTACCCTGTTTGATAACTGCGCTATAATGACACGCATGCGGGAAAGCGTAATTTTGGAGTTATAAACCGGACTTGCTTATTGCAATCGCAAATTAACGAATTTAAAGCATACTTAAACCGCAAAATTATTAAAATTTCTACCGAGTAATACAAGGTTATCCGTTCTTCATCGGTATGACGTCTAAAATTTCAGGGAGATATTAAACGAGATTTTCAGTTTTCGTATGTTCTATTGCACAAAAACTGCCACACAATTTTTTTAAACTTTGTAACCTTATAAAGCTAGGAATAGGCTACAATTTGTGTCGCGTCCCAAGACACTAACTTCTTTGTGACGCCTACTATGAACTTTTGAAAAACGTAAATTCACGCTTCTCTCTTTAGTAAACGGAGAACGATAAAAAACTTGTTTAGACTCAAATGTTCATGAGTAATGGTAGAACAAGATTCGAAACTTAATTTTTATGTGCAGCTATATTTAGCTGAGTGGGAGGGGGGGTAACCTTTCGCCCTCCCTCCCAAATGCTGGCAAACATATTTGACATAATCGATTTATATTGTATTTAAGCAATCTCTGGTTAAAATTTTACTGTACTAGCAACTTAGTAGTTTATTTATTATTTTTAAAAAGCGTGGTGCGTAGCCCACGGTTTCCTCTAGTTTTTATTTAATCCGCTCCAAGTCTAGTTTCACTTTCCAAGCCCAAAAAATAACATCCTTCTTCGTGTGGTGTGGCATCCGTTTCAAATCCTTTAATATCTGGAGCCTAATGGAAACTCATCGAAATCTGATACAGTGTAGTCGGGAGGTGGTAGCGCCTGAAGAAGAGTATACTCGAGCTCACATGAATGAAAATTACTTAGCGGCGGATGAAAACAGATATTGCAAAACCGCGGGGGAAGATAAACATGAAGTGAGCCCCACTTATACATGCTCGGCAGACGTTACTTCACTTCAATCCCCTATTTGACGAGAGGGCGCAGTTTTGCGGCAAGGATCCAAACTTCCCAGGAAGCTTTTATTGCACGGATAAAATGGGAAATGTTAAACGGAATTATGCTCAAGACTGCTTGTTTTGCATGTTTGTATGGGTGCGGTTGTTCGCTCGCGAGAATTTCTAGTGTCGAAACTCGAAGATTACAGATTATGCAAGGTGCTTCGAGTTAAACAAAATTGCTAAAGACGGAAACGTTCGTTCTGAACACGATCAATATTTTAACGCAAACTAATCACATGGAAAAAACACATGCCGACATTTACCAAAAATTTGATTTTATGCGTGATGAAGGGCCAGTGACTAAGCAAATGACTTCATGATTATTTTTCTCGTGGTGGGAAGTCACAAAAGATCATTTCTGATCAACGTAATATTATCCATTAGGTATCCACTTTAAAGGTACAAAAAGTGAGTAAGAATTTGCTGTGCGATTCAATCAAAAATTAATATTTTTTTATATTAAATTTGTAATTTTAAATTCCACAATCAAAATTATTAAAACTAGTGTTACCCCAGCGCACAATGCACTGACAGACTGAGCGTTGACAGAACCGGCGAAATTCTAAGTCACGTGATGCATTAGTTCCAATAATGAGACGCGGCGTTAGTGTAGATGTCGCCTCAAGTGAAGCGCGTCTAGCAGACTTTCATATATATTATAAATTAAAATAATTATTATTGAAAAATCGACGTAGAATAAAAATATAAAAATGTTTCATGTTCCATCTGTGGTTAAAGACCTTCCATTGAAAAAAAAATGGTCCAAATTGGTGAAGCGGTAGGCGCTGGAGGAACCAGAGAAAAATACCCTTTGAGCTTTTATATATGTATGGATTCCCGAATTATTCAATTTTTAATCTTCATGCTGCACTTCGATTTATGCTATGACTTTCATAACTTGTCAAGCATATTCAGAAACGGAAAGATAAGAATAAGATGCCCATTATTCGAAGGCAGTTGTGAAGATAATTAGTTTACTGGATAGCCAAATTACTGTAAATCAACCCGGGCACACCATAGTCATCATTTACATTTACTGTAGTAATACCACAAGAGTTTTGAAATTTTCGGTTGAATTACGATAACTTGTTGCATAGTAAAAAATGTCTAATTTGAAAGATCGAAGAAAACACGAGTGCAAAGCGTGTGGTTTTGTAAACGTCAGATTTGCAGGATTTGATTTGCTGTGCTGGAAGTTTGAGTAATTTAAGTCACTTGACAATAATATTCTAAAAATGCAAAATAAACCAATAAAAGAGTAGTGTTTTACTTGCAATATGCTACTCGAAATTGTATCGAAATCTAACGAATTCAATAATAACAATAAATATCCAAGAAAATTAAAAATAAGTAATTTTTAACATTCATCAGATAACAAAAAATTTCCTATTTCAAAGAGCTTTCTTTCTATTCGTACAAAAATATGTTAGGCATTTCATAAAAGTGAGTGTAAGATAACTGTGCTGCTCGCAATGCTATGACAAGTAGTGAGTCATCACTCATATACAGGATTACAGACATTAGTCAGCCTGAGTCCATGCTAATTAGACGCAAAAAAATATTATAGGACCATTCGCATTAAATTATAGCAAAAGTTGTCGCGTAATCGCCACGGAACCTTATTCGCATTTATTGAAATTTTTCAAAAATTTTAAAGTATTTCACAAATTATAAAAACTCAAAATTTTTGTTAATTTTGGGAATGAAATTTTAAATATATTAAAATATCAAAAAATTGTACTCCCTCCCCTTAAAATTTACTACCTCTAAAAATAAGTTAAGTACTTCTACCGTTATTTATTTCTAACTTTTGTAACTTATCTTCCCAAATGGTAGAAATATTTTAAAATCCATACCTTTTGACCGGATGTTTTTTGAAAATGTAACAATTTTAAAAATTCTATTTTTTTTAAATTACTATAAACTTTAAAAAGTTTTATAAATATATAAAAATTTTTATTATTTTTAGAAATTTAGAAAATTCAGTTTTTAACTTTTTACAAAATTTTGAAAATATTTGGAAATTATCTAATACTGTCAAAATGTTCGAATATTTCCAAAAACTTTTTTAACTTTTATATAGAAATTTCGAAACAATTTTGTTAATGTTTAAACATTTTACATTTTTTAAATTTAAAAAAATAAAATATTTTAAAAATATTAAGAAATTTTAAATTTTTTTTATAATTTTGAAGAGTATCGAATATTTGGTAAAATTATAGAATTTTAAAAATTGGGCTTTGAAGATTTTTAGAAATTGAAAATTTTGTTAATACAATACCTATTATTTATAAGTTCAAGCTTTACTTGGTTGAAGTTTATTTTAATTTATTGTAAATAAAACAAATTTCAACATCAACAGGTTTTCGGAAAAAAATACAATATTTATTCGTTGAAATTTAATATGGATTTTATAATTTGGTGATAATAATATTTTTTGCAATTAAACTGTTTAGCAAAACGACTAAGAAGAAACCTCCCAGAGGTGCTTTATCAATGGAAGATTGTTCCTGTGGTCATTTAACGATTTCGAAGCCAAACGTCGTAGATTTTTGAAATATCTAAAAACGTTGGTGGGGGGGACACTGGAAGATGGTAGAAAGACCGAGATTGCGCAAATCGGCTTCCTATTCGACATGTGTAGACTACGGTTTTAAGGTTCTTTTCCGAGTGCATCTCCACATTGAAGTCGAGCGTCATGAGTACCCCTCCACCACATCACAATTTTTGAAAGAAGCGCCCCGTTTTATGATATTTCTCAAAATCGATTTCGTAATTTGACTTTTGGCAATTACTCAATTAAACTGTTCAGGAAAACGACCAAAAGGAAACCTCTCGATGGTGTTTTTTCAATAAAAACTTGTGTCTATTCTCATTTAACAGGCTCATACTGATTTTGAAGCCGAAATTCGTAACTATTTGAAACGACAAAAAATGGTTGGTGAGGGGAGACCTCGTATTAAAGCAGGGCACCCTTCTCTTCCCCCCCTTTTTTGGCAGACTAACCTTATTTTCTTTCGGTTTCGTCTGACTGCAAGTACCAATATTTTATCAACAATTGGGGTTTCTGCGTTGAGGCGTGTGGACTGTAAAATGTATACGGACACACAGACACACACACAGACACCGCTGAAGCGTCCGATTTGTCGGTCTCCCAAAGCCCTAAAACCTGCTTATTAATCAAAATGTTTAGGGTGAAAATGTTTCAATGAATGTACCGTTCTTTCGGGCATAACTTATATATCGGCCAGTAAGCCCAAAGTGAAAGAAACTTTGCCAAATCCTACATGGCGATCACAAATCCTTCTTCTATACCTATACTTCGTATAGAGAGGAAGGTAAAAAAAACTAGGAAAAACAAGGCTTGCCGCGGGATTAGAACTGTGCCCACCAGATTACAAGCCCACGCCTTTTACGCTAAACCAACACACCTTTTTAATATTTGTTTCCATTATGCGAGTTAATTGTGTCACGTTTGTCAACTAACATTTATCATGAACGTTTGTAAAATAAAAATAATAAATATTAAATAATAATTTGCAATTCTCACTTGCCGATTGTTAAAAATATGAACAATTATGGTAAAATAATTAACCGCGCAACTACGACGAGAGCTCCACCGCTTGCGAACTAATCATCGACATGCCGTGCTTGTTTCATAGGCGACCGCGAGTTTTTATTTGATTGCTCTTTATATCAATGTAAGACATGCAGATTTTTACCACCCTCTTGATTAGTTTCTTTTGCTCGATCGTTAGAACAATTACTTAACTAAGGATATCGCCAATCATTTATCTGCAGATAGTAGAAAATATGTTCAGATGCAAAATTTACCTTTATCAACAAATATTCGTATAAAACAACATAGTATATAAATAATAACCACACAAAACGGGTAGGTGGAGATGTCAAATATGTTTTGAAAAAGGTTGCAGACTCCTTTGTTGGAAGATTTAATACTAGACTAAATGTCAATCGTCATTAGTCCTTGCTATTTCATGTATCAATTTGGGAAGTTTTCACTTTATGGAAAAAACAAAACTAGAAATATTTTTAGAATGTACAAAATTCTTGTTACCATTTATACGGATGCAAAATAATTTGTCTGTCGCGCAAGTAATCAAGTAAACGGTTTAAACTAACGAAGTTTAAAGGAAGTTCTATTTACGTTTCATCCTACCCTCAGCAAGAAGCTGTTACGAGACAAATGCATACAATTAAAAGTTTAGCTCCAGCGGAATGCACAATTGACTCTTAAAATTCTTGTCCATTTTTCTTCGCTTCCTTGCGCGGCTTCCTTACCATAAATCTCCCCCGTCAAGATGAGCTGGGAACAGACGGATATTTGTGAGATCCCAAAAGGATCCGAGTGAAATCGTGCAGATAATCTTGGATGAAAGGTTATGATTACCAAGAGCTCGAAACTCGCAGTGCGGCTGTTAAAAGTATACAGGGTGATTATTTAAAGACGCATAATTGAGTTAAGTGCCGCTTGGGGGATTAAAAAGAAACGCGCTCTGTCATTACGGGTGTCGGTAACTTATAATATTCATAAGACTAAAGGGAACAGCAGTGGCGGCTCGTGGTGTGGTGTACTGGGAGGTATTTTAAAGTATTTTTTTGGAAAAAATTTGTTCTTACCCAAGTTTTAGGTAGCCTTATATTTCAAACCCATCCTTTACGTAGGCAAAATGATCTATTTTTTTTTCATATTGTTTACCGATTAAAAATATATATTGAATTTTAGTTTTTAAATGTTTGCAGTCAATATCACACAATCAATTATCACAAATTAGCAGACAGTGGAAACAAGTGAAAGCATTTTCTTATATGGTATTCATAATCCAATATTATTTTGCACGGACATCGTACAACACCACTAAATTATTATTACACAACCAACAACTGTTTTCACACTACTACGTCGTGTACGTGCGAATCCCGCAGATTAGGCGGCTATTGGCATGCGCTTATCACGGACAGCTGACAGCATAATTCTCGGAAGTTGTGGGTTCGTGACCTTGAATCTTTAATACGCAGATACTTCTATCCTCTTTTAGCTTGTGTAATATTATTTTTACCGCATGAGCTTTCTATTTCACTCTTATTCATTTAAAGGCCTTTTAAGCCGGCGGCTTTATTCGGTAGCGTATAGCTAAATTGGGGACTGACAGCCAAATGACCCTCGCATAGATTCGTTTAATGCGCGCAAAATACTCAAACATTCAAACGTTTTCGGATCCTGCGGCAGCTCTTTAATAAACGTTCTCGCATAGAAATCTCATACAAAAGTTAACTATAACGTATTTTTTAAATATTATAGTGTATAATATGTTATGTACTCAAACAAAAAGTAATTATTTATTTCATTGGGAGGTCAATGACCATTTGACCCAATGGAGAAACCGCCACTGGGGGAACAGTAACATGTTAATTACAAGACTTGAAATACGGGGATTATTTGTCATTACTGCGCTAATAGAAGTTTCCTCTACTCTTAAACTCATAACGCCAGCTGTCGCAGATATATCTCTATAAAACCTAGTCATTGACCCATAACTCAAGCCGTAACTTTCCAAACAGACATTAGCAAAATACTGGAAGGGTTGTCATCAAACTGAGAAATTACATGAACGATTTTACTTCTAATTTGTGTTTCTTCCTATCGTTAAAATGAAAAGCATACAAAGAACTAAAAAGTCCATCCAACTTTTGTGTTGTTAAGGTTCCCATCTTAAAATTTACAACGAGCTGCATCTTGCTATTAATATTTTATACTTTCAATTTAAACGAACTAGCCGAGTACCAGTAAAATTCTAAGCTAAGCTAAAAGCGTTCCTTGTCTTCAATATAATTTCAGCGCGCAAGGGAGGTTCTTTTTACATATTTAAGGTTTCACCGACGCCACAGGTTATGGATACGAAATGAGATTTTGCTCGAAACTATGTATAATAAAATAGTTTCTTTTTGCTCTAGTTACATTTTTCCTGTTAAATTCGTGTGTTATGTAGACAGAGGAAAAGTAAAGTTTTAATCGATACCGAGTCTGAAAGGATTAAACTATGAATTTTTAAAATGCATTTACACGCAGACAACAGATGGGAAAACTGTGAAGAGATACTAAAAAGATGCCGAGCAAACACGTCTTGGAAAAACATTGCAAACAAGACAACTAAGTTAGACTTTATAAGATCTGCTACCTCCACAAAATATGTTAGGGAGGAAACATACAGGATTTATATATACTTTACTATTTCTCTGCATTAACTTTATCCTTCATACACTAATCTTAAAAATCCGCACGGCTTCTCACCTTTAACTTACAGACTGTTACTATTTTACAGAAAAAATGGGCAAGTAATAAGTGCGGCAAGGGCGAGAGATAATGGGCGGGTCAGGGGGGGATTCACATATCCATAAATACTTTTAAAATTAACTTCTTGCTCAACTCCAGGGTTGCCTCATTTTTATTTTATTATTGCTTTGTGCTTTCGAAACTACCCAAAAGTGTAAGTTCTCTCTGTCCAGATACTATTCTTACGCAGAAATCGGAAAAAGCCCAGAATAGCCCTAAATAGCGTGAGCTGTAAAGACGAGACATACGCATACATACATCATCATCTTACATATAAATACCAAGGTCAGACAGAATTAGTGTCGTTCGAATGTCCATATTTGCAATATTGCAAATTATAATCTCATTTCTGTTGATTTTAAAATATTTACAGACTTTTCATTTTCTTTATCGTTTCAATGTTCAATTTTGCGTTTTTTCTCCTTGCCGGATCAAGTGCTCAAGATAATTATAATTACCCACATCCTTGCTATCATAATTGTTACTAGATATGTTTCTCGTCTGCAACAGGGAAAATATATCTGGCAACACTGTTAGTGCATTAGCTTGCATTAACAGTATTGACGTAGTGACAACAGACTCGCCGGATGTCCACGCTAAAGCCCCCTTCTTCAAAAAAGAGTCCCACTTTGGCGTATGCTCCCACAACGACGGGAGAATGTCCCAATCTTACTAAAACGATTATTTTTTCTATATTTTGGTCTAACTACGGAAAAAATCGCAGTTGGTATTATCAAAACTCGTAATTACAGAGGTTAGCTTTTCAATTTCGTATAACATGTATCTTCGATTTCTGATAGGAAACTTATCCTCCATTTTATGATCAATACCCCCCCCCCCCTTAGTACTTAGGTTTGTTTTTGATCGAGTTTACAATAAATCTATTGTTTCAGTTTTCTTTAGCTTTTTTCCTTCAGATTATTTTGATCCAATGATGGGAGAAATCCCCAGTCAGACTTAAACCGATTATTGTCCTGAATTTTAGTTTATTTTAGTTCAACGACGGAAAAAATTCGTAGTTTTACTAAAGCAATTATTTTTTATATATTTTGGTCTACCTACGTACAAAAATCCCAGTCGGGCTTATCAAAACCCGTAATTACAAAGCTTGGTTTTTAAATTTTGTATAATATGTAACTTCAATCTATTATTTAAATCTTCTTTAACTTTATTATTTTAGTTTAGTTTAATTCAAAGACGGGAGAAATTCGCAGCTTTACTAAAGCAATTATTTTCTTGATTTTAGTTTATTTTGGTCCAACGACGAGAAAAATCCCCAGTTCAATTTTTGAAGTCAATTATTGTTTTTTTGTCGTCAAACAATCATTTTCAAAACGTCTACCACTTAATTCCTGATGTCATAAATTAATATTTTTTAGGGCCGAGAGCTATCCGCTTAAAAAATTCTTTACTTAATTAATGAATTTATTTACGTCATAAATTTATTTTTGACGTCAATAATTGCTTTTGACGTTAAAAAATAATTTTCAAACGGTTTGCACCTATTTCTTAACATATAAAAAATGATTTTTAGGTCTAGGTGTTATTTGTTTAATGCAGGGAAAAAACTAATTATTAATAAACAAAACTCAGTTTTTGACGTGAAAAACGAACGATTTATTCACGTCAAAAATTCATTTACTATTTTTTGACGTCAATAATTAACGTATTTTTTGACGTCAAAAAATAATGATTTTTTAAGCCTGAGAGTTCCCTGTTAAACGCATATATCAAAAAAACATTCAATCATTAATAAATAAAATTCTACTTTTGACGTCAAAAACTATTTATTGAAGTCAAAAATTAATTATTTAATTTTTGACATAAAAAATCATTTTTAAACGTCAACACATATTTTTTGACGTAAAAAATAATGATTTTTAGGTCTGAGAGTTATATGTTTAAAGCAGATATTTAAAAAATCTATCTGTTAATAAATAAAACTCATGTTTTGACGTCAAAAACTTGTTTTCTAATTGTTAACGACAATAATTGCTTTTTGTTACGTCAAACGTCCATTTTCTAGAATCTAACAGTTATTTCTTACCGTCAAAAAATAATATTTTATAAGTCTGAGAGTTACCTGCAGGAATTAAAAAAGTATGTAATTCTTAATAATTAAAACTCATGTTTTGACGTCAAAAAATTTTTTTGGGTGTTAAAAAATTGACTTTGTTACGGCAGAAAACGCTGCTGGGTAGTAGCAAAGAGGATCGCCATATCAAATTAGTTGCCCGCGCTGCATGCTGGGTTTATACATTGTTTATACCAAAAAACGTTCGCGCTAGTGCACATGCCACATTATTAACTATTGCCCGGTATGCTTTGACATGCCGGTGAGGATGTCCGAGCGCCCTCTTTTGGTAGGTAGCTCTTCTAGAATATTTTGCAATATAGGTTTAGTCTACACTACTACCGTAAGCATCTGTATTTAGGTAGCAGTATTTTCTGATGTCAACAATTCATTTATTAAAGTCAAAAATGCATTTACTAAAGATAATTTATTTATAGTTCTCCAATTATTTTTTTCGTTTTTTTTATTATTTTATTTTAAATTGCTTGAACCGTTTTCAGGCGTCAAAAAATAATTTTTCGCGATAAAAATTGATTTTTGACGTCAAAAACTCGATTACAGAATTTTATAGATAAAGTCATCCGAAATTCGACATCAAAAATCAATTTTTGGCAACTAAAATCATTTAGCGATTTGAGGAATGTAATTATGTGTTAAAAAGTAAAACTGTTTTCATCACAATAACAGCTAAGTACGTCAGACATGTAGTTTATTACACCAGTGGCACAAAATGTGCATCGTCCTATAAATATTTACCACGCGAACTAAAGTGGCAAAATATAAACTGGTCAAATTGCATCTCCATTTAAAGAGCCACGCTTTTCAGTCATAAATTGAAAACGTGCAAACAGACCATAACATAATAAATACCCCTTGCCACGTTTAACATCGCATGAAAGAATACATATTTTCAACGCAGAACAGCGTCCAACAAATAAACAAGTACGCCCATACATTTACTACTGCATGTTCGACTCCATCAGTGGCACAAAACGAAAAACAGGACGTCATATTATGAGGGTGGCGCTGCGAATGCACCAGTAGGGTAGGTACCAACTCATGCATACATAATGTGGCCATAATAAGCTCGCGCCTTTACGCGGAACGAATGGGTAAGGGCAAAAACGCGACGTCTCTAAAGAACAACACATGGAAACCTTCAACGCACCAAATTGCCCGACTGGGAATGCCATATCTCATGCAAACATCTTCATTAGTTCCAGTGCAGCAGCAGGTACATTGTTATTGGCGTTATGAAATCGACTCGACAAGGTGGAATTGAGGCTACCATTCCGAACCTGTACTGTGTATGCATATGCAATTAATATACGGGCTGTGAATTAGCTGATGTTAATTAAATCGAATACCCTGGTGGCTCTCAATGGTCTAATATGTGCAGACATGATTAATTTGCAATGCACAAAGTCAGCTGTTGCTGTATATAATTTCATGGTCGCGGTTAGTTTAATATCGGGATCGAATTAATGTGAGTTTGTGTTAAAAAAATGGTTAAAAAAATCACAATTTTGGAACAAAAATAGTTGAGGAATTTTTTGGAAAAGGTTCCAAAAAATTCCTCTTAATGGTATTTGGTTTAAAAAAAAACAAGTATTTAAAAACACTGATCAACAAAGGTTTTTTTTTCTTACACTCTAATACGTGTACCGTGTGTACTTTTTCACGCTGATACTGAAAACATTTTTAGTTTTTATCTACCACGTCAGAATTTTGAGAAATTTTCAATAATATTACTGGATTTGACATTTTCTATTTTACCGGGTTAATGTTAAATACTGAAAGAAATCTTGTGTTGCCTGACTTGTTTGAACAGGTCTGAACAAGTTCTGGCATGTTTTCTACGTCACAACCGTAAGCCACGCTTCTGTTTGCTTTTAAACCAATCATATTTCGGAAATTAGTAGATGTGCGATTATGCGGGTATACAGGGTGTTAATGAATTGTAGGGACAAATCGCTAGGGCTTGCTAAACACAACAAAGCAAACAACTTTTGTTAAGAAATGTGTGGTCAAACGTGTTTCCTTTAGAAAATAGAGCCTCTTAAAGATTCTTTAAGAAGTACCTCAAAACAGGCAACCCAAATTGCATTTTCAATTATTTTGCACAGGTCGCACGGAATTTTGGAAAAAAAACGATCTAGACATACATGCATTCAAACAACGTCAATTTTGACACAATTCGATATTTTTGTGATATTTTTTGACTCTTCTTGCATTCGTTTCTTTCTGTGCCTTTTATAACTCGTTTTTTTCGTTCTGTGGTTTTTTTGATAATTATTTTCTTCGTTATTTTCGTTCTGTGTTTCCTATTTTCGTGTTATGGCGAATTATACTTTTTCCGAACAGCATGACATGATGTTCATGTATGGAGCTGCTTGGGGTAACGCACGCGAAGCTGCTCGCCTGTACCAAGAACATCTTCCGAATAGGAATCATCCATCGCACAAGGCCTTTGGTGTAGTTTAATGTCAGCTGCGGGAGGAAGGTACATTCGTTATCAACAGACACAATGTGGAGCTACCAGAACAAGGCGAACAGTGGATTTTGAAGAAGATGTTTTGGAGAGAGTGGCTGAAAATCCTTCTACTAGGTCAAGAGCCATCGCTCATGAAATGGGAGTGAACCATGTTTCGGCATGGGAGGTACTACATGAGCAGCAGCTACATCCGTACCATCCACAGAAGGTACAAGCCATGGCTCAAGCAGATTTTCCCAGAAGGGTAAGATTTTGCCAGGAATTTCCGCGGCGGTGTAATGAGGATTCAGAATTCCAAGTAAACGTTCTGTTTAGTGACGAGGCATCTTTTACGAAAGAAGGAATATTCAACAGTAGAAACAGCGACATTTGGGACGATAAAAATCCCGATGCTGTGGTTCAAAAAGGATACCAGCAAAGATTTTCAGTGAACATTTGAGCCGGGATTGTTAGCGATAGACTCATTGGACCATATCTGCTACCCCAAAGGTTAACAGGAACAATTTATTTAAATTTCTTGCGCCATGTCCTGCCTGAACTTTTGGCAGATGTTCCACCTCAAATGTGGCTGCAGCACGATGGTGCACCTGCTCATTTTTTGGCGGAAGTTAGGGAATTTTTAAATAACACTTTTCTCAACAAATGGATAGGTCGAGGAAGGCATGTGGCGTGGCCTCCACCTTCTCCTGATTTTACCCGACTTGAATTCTTTTTGTGGGGTCATGTTAAAACGTTAGTGTATGCTACCCCAGTTGAAACTGTAGAAGAACTTACGGCGCGGCGCGTATTCTTGCTGCATGTGAAGAAGTTCAACAGACTCCTGGTATATTTGGAGCGGTGCGCAGGAATTTACTTCGTAGATGTGCTTCGTGTGTAGAAGCTGGGGAACGACATTTTGAACATTTACTATAATTTTGTTAATTTTTGAATTACTTATTGTAAATTGTTCAAATAGTTGATTTTTGCTTTGTAATTTTGGTTTTTGTTAATTAATTTATTTTAAATTTAATTTGAATTTGAAAAGTGGGAAAGAGGCTTTATCCTGTATTAATTTCCGTCGTTATGGAAACAAATAGTAGGTAGTAAATTGAGTTGCCTACATTTAGGCGCTTCTTAAAGAATCTTTGAGAAGCTCTATCTCTGAAAGAAAACACGTTTGACCACACATTTATTAACAAAAGTTGTTTGCTTTGTTGTGTTTTGCAAGCCCTAGAAGTTTGTCCCTACAATTCATTAACACTCGTATAAGAAGGTACAGAAGGATTATTACGAGTATTAAAATTGAATTGAGTCAGTTTGTGATAATCTGTTGTGTTTTATATTGACAATGTCTCGTAAGTGTATAAATGATCCGAACAGTTTTTGTCATGTTTTCAGCAGCTTAAGCAAATTATTACATCTACAATAGAAAAAGCTTACTATTATTACATTGGTGTTGAAATTTAAAATCAAGACAAATCTTGGACTCCTAAAACTTGCTGTGTGCGTTGTGCCGTTACTCTAACAAGCTGCTTGAATGGCAAGAGCACTGCTATGCAATTTGCAGTTCCTATGATTTTGCATGAGCAAACGGACCACACGACGAACTGCTACTTCTGCTGCACCACAATCGGGTTTTCTGGCAAAAATAGGAAGAAAATTGCTTATCCCAGTTTGCCTTCTGCTACTTGTCCAGTACCTCGTTCGACAGCCTTTTCGGTACCAACATGTCTAAACGTTTTGAAAGAAGAACAAGTTGATACAGAAACAGAAGAAGCAACTAAAGAACTGTCAAACAATGATGAGGAATTTTTACCATCTCAAGAAGACAAATCTCATTTAATAGCTCAATTAGAACTAAATGTCCTGGTTTGAGAATTGAATTTATCAAAAACTCAAGCAGAGATACTAGGATCAAGATTACAAGGATGGAAGTTTCAGATGTATCGCAATCGTCAGAAAGAATTGTCACAGTATTTCTTAACTGAAGAGGGTTTTTCCTTCTGCAATAATATTGACAATTTAATGCTTGCATTAGGCTATGAACACACTGCAGAAGAATGGCGTCTATTCATCGATGCTTCAAAACTGAGCTTAAAAGCTGTTATTCTATACAATGGAAATAATTACCCTTCAGTTCCTGTTGGACATGCTGTTCACATGAAGGAATCCTTTGAAAATATGGTATGCCTTCTTAACAAAATAAATTACAGAAAGTATAAATGGTACATCAGTGCTGATTTAAAAGTTGTGTCAATTCTGCTTGGTTTACAACTTGGATATACGAAGCATTGTTGTTTCATTTGTGAGTGGGACAGCCGAGCAAAAAATTCTCATTATATTGTTAAACAATGGCCACCGAGAGAGCAGCATATTCCTAGGCAAACGAACATAATCCATTCAGCACTAGTTGAGCGTGACAAAATTCTCTTACCACCGTTGCATATCAAATTCGGTTTGATCAAAACCATTGGCAAAGCCATGAACAAAGAAGGACATGAATTTCAACATCGCAAACAAAAATTTACCAATATCACCGATTCAAAAATTCAACAGGGTTGTTTTGTAGGACCCCAAATTAATCTATTAAAACCGGATACAGAATTTGAAGAAGCTCTAACTAAGCGACTTAGAGTGTTATGCTTGGAATGCTTTTAAAGCGGCAAAACACAACTTTTTGGAAAATACAAAATCTGAAAACTACAAAGAAATTGTCGGAAAACTTCTTAGGAGTTATCAAGCATGAGGTTGTAACGTGAGCCTTAAAATACACTTCCTAGATTCCCACTTGGATTTTTTCGTCCGAATCTTGGTGATGTGTCACCACTATCGAAACCCGTTACCAAGGGAAGTGGAACAACGAAATGCTTGCTGATTACTGCTGGACAGTGATATCAGAAAGTTCCACAGACCCATACAATTAAACCACTTGAATTGTCATACAGTTTCAGTTAATAAACTCATAGTAGTTCGAAAACAGTAACAAAAGAGTGTCATTCAAAGGAATGCCGCTCCCATATCTTAAACATGCCATTTTATATATTGTACCATAAATTTTGCTTATTGTATTTATACAGATCGCAAACAGTTAATTTAAATAAAAAAAAAAAAAAAAGACCCATACACAAAGAAACTGAAGAGCAAAACATTCTGATTGTAATGCAATAGTGTATCTATTAGTTATTATGCGTAATATCTTTTATTCATTTTTTAAGTTAATTTTTGCTAAACCAGACCTGCCAGAAGCAATTTTTTTAAAGATTGTAATTAGAACTAGAAAACAAAAGTAAATTGTATATTGATGGTAAAAAAAATAAAAAATTAAAAATTTGTTGACCAGTGAAATCAATTATTTAATGAACTATCAAATTAGAAACAAATTTCATTCACCTCGTAAAATGAATGGCACGATCTTCAAATGAAATTAATTCCGATGATCGGTTGATATTTAGGAATGACCAATGACGACATCCATGTAGGAGTAGGTAAATGTTAAGTGTGCACTTGTACGGTAATTTTATACGTAAAACTGGAATTTATCAAAGTACGGGTCGTATTAATTAACGGTTGACATATTGGCCTTTAAACGAAAAAAAAAAAACCAAATACGAATATCACAAATTAAACATGAAACTTCGCAAAAAGTTGCCTTCCGTAAGCATGAAGTCAATTTGTCCACACTTTCCCAACCTTGGTTACACCATCGTTTAATATTAATAACTTAATTATCATGTTTCAGCAAGTAAATGAATATAAAATCGTTTTTTATTACCTTAAAATGCAAATGTCAACAGAAGAATGGTTTGTTTTAACGTTTGAATGACGTGGCGGTGTTTGTACAACGATAAAAAGTTTTAATTATTCTCACCGAGACTAAAAAGCTACAATAAGTAACGCAAGTATCGGTTAGAAGAATTGTTTTTCGTAAGTTTGGTTCCTGGAACGAATTTGCATCGTTGCCATACAAATTTTGTTGAAATTTCGTCGGGTGTTATTTAGGAAAACTTTACTGCAGCTACATAAAATAATTACCAATGTTTTCTTTCATCTGAACTAAGATCATGATTACCTTGCCTAATTTTGTAGGTATCTCTTGGTGGTTATCTTTATTTAAAGTGTAAAATAAATTGCTTTATATCAGCAATGCCTCATCCATTCAATCCATATTTTTTTGGAAAATTTTATACAGTAACTATATGAAATTTCAACGTGGCTAGAAAGAGAAAAGGTTGTCATGGTCGAAATGGTGCCATTGAAAATGCCTATGGCGTCACAACTAAAAACTGTTAATTAATGCACAATTTTTCTTGGGATTTTTCCTAGTATACAGCTGAGAAAATTTTTGACCTCAATCGGGATTCGAACCTGAGACCTCCAGCTATCTGGGCTTGATGCTCTACCAACTGAGCTACAGACGCAGCCGGCAGCGACAAAATACCCTGCAAAATATTACGTTCGTACAAATGCCAATAACAATTACACAGTAATTAAAATTAATAAAGGTTGGGAACATTTCATATAAAAAAAAATGAGACAAATAATTTGCCGGAAACTTTTGCTGTAAACTTTTTTCTAAAATTATTGTTAACGGCTGTTAAACCCAACATACCACACTTTTTGTTCGACCTGTACTATGATTTTGCTTTACATTTGGCAATGACAGTAAACAGTCCAGAAAGATTAATCAAAACGATGACCTTACTCCAAACTTAAGTGGTTATACAAGACGGTCAACAGATAGGGTTAGCAAGGTCTTAGTGGGGTGAGAAAGATATGCAGAGAAGGTTTCTACTTTACAGATCATTAACTACCAGCACAACCGCAAAAAATATCTTCAAGCTAGATAATTCCTTAGTTATTCTGTAAAGCACGTTATCAATTCTGAATTACCGACAAGAAAAATACTTGCCACATCTGTTAAATAAACAATTGTGTATTATCGTTTGTATAATGCGGGATGCGACAGAAAACTTGAAAAAAAAACATAAATATCCTTTGCATATAGCCTGGAAAAGTTAGTTGACTTCCAAGTCAAGTAAGAGAAGTTTTGGTCCGAATACCAACGTCTGATAATGTACTTCCAGATCTAGCATACGCTTTTGGTCCGGGGGCAAACCAACACAGCAAGCTTCTTCTAAAGCCGTATTCCGGTCCGGAGCAAAACCAGCACAGCAAGCTCCTCCTAGAGGCCTGCAGCATCCCGCTCCTCCTAAAGCCCCTCTCTCCGGTAGTTACTGCGTCCAGGCCAGGACGCCTGCGTCAAAGGTAATTACACCCTAGGAAAACGCGTGTTGTGTGTTTAAATGTAGTTCTCTGTTCTTGCATTGTTATTTGTTCTGATATCACTTTGTTTGTTAATGGTTAATGGCGTTGTTCAAAAATATAATTTAATAAAGACTTACGACCGATTACTCAAGCAAGCGTCACCCTTAACAGATTGTAAACTTTGAAGAAAAGTTTGTTAAATTGAAAATTTGGGTCTAAAACAAAATTAAAGGTTAAATATTATGTTTATTTGTAATTATTTTAGACATAATAAGTTTCGTAGTTGTAATTAACCCAAATTATTTGTTAATACCACAAAACATTTTATTTAAAGCTCGTCTGTTAAAAAAAATAGAAGAAGATGAATATTAACCGTTGGTCTGTTAAAGTTAACAATATGCTAAAGTTGACAATTGCTTGTGCAACCAGCCGTTTTAGAGTTGCTAAACTTTTATATTTTACTACTATTGCCATCATCTGCACTACCATCTTACCTTCCATTTTTTTATTTCTTTTATAAGCTGCTATTTATTCATATGTATTATTATTGCTCTAATTATCGTCATAATCGTTTTCACCCAATCTCCTTCCTTCTCATTATTGATCTACTTGACCAATAGCGTGCCGTGATGTAACGAATTTAAATATTCTCTACCCACGTTGCTTACATCTTTAATCTACGAGATCTAAAAAATAATGAAAAACCCTAACGCGCCATTCCACTGGCAACCGATCAGCGCCAAAGGGGGCGTGGTCGTTTGCAACTGCGGACAGGTCGTATACCGTTCCCCTTCCCTCTCTGCTTAACTACCACGGTTCGACTCATTCTCTCTTTTAAATGCCGTGAGAAGCAAATCACCCGAAGTAATAAATGTTGAAAAAATGCAACACACTGTGTTTTGTGTGTATTGTGTAAACGTTGCTATGCAATTTGTTGACAGTGTTAAGCAACGAAATATTATATATAAGCAACGCGATGATATACAAACATCGGTTTATTTCTGCAGGGACGATCCAAAGGGTCCAAATATTTAAAAAAAAAACGCTACAGAATTTCACTTCAGAATCGATTAGAACGGTCCCAAGCCAAAACCAACCTGCAGCTCGCGAGTTAGAGATCGAGCATTAGCCTCCGGTCCACGGCAAACCATTGCCACGGGCTCGAGCCAACCAGCCCCCAGGTTGTCCAAGAACCCGCTACACGATCGAAATCAAGCCCACCAGCACCGTTAGCCTCTTAAGAGCGAAACAGCACGAGCAGCGCCAGTATCTACGCGGACCCCAAGCAATTAATTGCTTTGAGTAAAACTTGTTCGATGAAATTAATTAATTGTTTGTTTTGTTTTTTGTTCACTGCAAGTGTTTTAAAATTAATCTGTTTGTGTAACGTTGTCCGGTTTGGTATTACCATGTTATAATAATTTTCTCTGTCAAGTAAATACCGGAAACTAATAAAGGTGTTAATTGTCTCATCATCATCTCCTAGTCTTGTTGATACCATAATCTTCCAGTTTTTAACATCGTGATATTATTTTTTCACTTCTATTTTTAACCCCACCCTTTCCCTTTCCTTAGTCCTATTGCTAATTTCTTGGTCCTCTTCATTATCAGTCATTTATATTCCAATAATCAATTATGCAAGCCACCTATATATTTACCAGGTAGTTTCAGCTTGGAAGCTAAACATATTTCTAATTACCTACACCTTTTCTGCGTTCTTGCCATAATTATTCTCCTCCTCAATATAACATTCACCTTCGGTACATCTTATAATCATTCATCAGCAAAATCAGTTTGATCAATTACTTTGACCCTTTCTATTCATTATAATTTATAACCAACCATCCGTCCCATGATCATCACCTAACACATTACCATAATTTTCTTGTTTATACATCATCAACAATACATAATGATATGACTTTCTGTCCTCAACAATTAACAAGTTTTGCCTTTTCGTAGTCCCATTGCCAAGATTTTGCTTTTCGTAATTCTCTTGTGCTCATCTTTATCAGCATTGTAACGCACACATCATTTTCATTTTAATAAGTAAGTTTGTAGATCATTTGGACGTTATCTTCGTGGTTATGTTAATGCCCAAACCTAATTCCTTTGACTTCAATTTCAGTGTTAGTTCCAATCTTGGTCTTACTAATCGACATTCTCTTAATCATCTTCCTGATCGTTCATCCTTAACCTGATTTTTATTTTCTTATTAACTTCTTACGATCATGTCGAAGCCCATTTTAATTAAAAAAAAAGTCTTGCATTATCGAGTTCTTGCTAAGGTTGCGAATCAAGAAGGTTGTTAAAGCGAACGTCCTTTTCATCTAATTAACCATGCGCCTGTTCTCTGACAATTTCCATACACGATACTATCATCATCTGAGAGACCCACGCTGCCATTTCACTTTAAATTTAATTTTAAAATCCATGAAACACATGAAGACACTGTAATATTAATGAAGCTTAAGGAATCAAGTTCGGTTTTCCATTTCATCACTTCGAGGCGTCTGCCAACCAATTCACTTTCCACACAAAACGCTTTTTCTGTGGATTCCAATCAAGACAATCTGAACTCTGAGCGTGTTCTTCCGAATTAGGGTTTCGGTTTCGATGGAATTAAACGACATCGTAGATCACAATATCTAAATGCGAGCAAATCCAGAATCAGAGACGGAATCTCGACGCTTATAGCAGCAATCCGAGTTTAAATGGCAAGGCGCGGATAATTAATCAGAATGTCTCGTGCTCCGATAAATTCTGGGGCGACCGCAAACCCCGACTCCCGCTGCTATAAGACCACGTTTAGCACCGTCACTCTACGCACCATCCCTCAGACTTGTGCTAATAAACCCCCAAACTCGCCTTCGAACACATACATTCCGACAAATCCCCCTTCCGAAATCGAGAAAGGGAAATGAATAAATTACTCACTTCAGATTTTCTAATAACTCGACATGTAATTTCGAATTTGTCAAAATGACACTTTCGCATTTAACAAGTAAAACTTTATGTGGAAAATGAACAACAGCGGAATAATCATGCTTTGTTTATGAATGATTAACGAGGTTACGCGCTCAAAGTTTAGATCAAAAATTTTGCAGCAAAAAACAACACGAATTATCACGTTTTTCTGAAAGAATGTGCAAACATACATCATCCTGTGGAGGGTCTATATTTCGCAACTTTTTTCTGCTTCTTCTTCCATTCTCTTATTCTGAATTCCGATTAGTACACTTAAACATCGATTGTGTGGTTTGATGACCAAAACTTCGCAAACCAACTTCATCAAAACGAAACTTGAGATCTCTTGCAACTAATACTTTTCGTAACGAATCAATGGTCAAGTGGCTGCCTGCCACACTACAGATAAAATATGTGTTACATTTACACAACTTTTCCTTATACTGTGCTAGATTTCCCTAACAACCAGTAATGCATCATCTTTGTCATAAAAGGCCCACGCAATCTCATGGCAATCCATCACAGCGAGCACATTTTCGAATACAAAAGCTTTTAGTTGTTTTTCTCACATGCCAATAATGGCTGCACGATTAAACCCTAGAATTTTGCGGCGTATCATAAATCTGTGGCGTATGTGCTATATACGTCGCGTCGGTGTGTAAAATTATAAATAGGTCATACTTATTATCCTTTATAACGCTCTATCCGCATCAAGCGCTAACACCAAATTCACATTTTTCTGATGACAGCAGCTTACAAGTCAGTGGTGCCCAGAAAGCAATTTTGATGAAAATTGATGGGTTAAGGTATATCGACAATAATGCAGATATTGAACTTTACAGGACAAGGAAAATGGTAAAAGCGTTAGCGAAAAATTAGTTTGGGAAAGTTTGGAAAAACACAGATTATACTAAAATTACTAAAAACTTGATACCATCAATATGGTATTCAACAGTAAAACATGTACAGAGTCTACCACCTTAAACTCCCCAGACCCATCACTTTTTTATTTGAAAAGGTATCGTGACGGGCGCGGCATCAAATTGTAGGTAATTTAAATTTCTTCCTAATTATCCACCTAAAATCGAAAAACATATGACAGTCAAACAAAAACCTGTTTTGTTAGAATATTTTTTCCCTGCACCCTGTGTACCTCGTTAAATAAAACAAGTTATGGGCCTGGGAAGTTTTAGGTAGCGGAGCCTGTATATAAAGCAATACAAAATAATCTGAAGCTACAGAGAATGCTGAGTTACTGTACAATACGGTATTAAACGGCAATAAGGTCACTAAGACTGTGTATATATTGAGCAACTGAAAAGTACAAGTCCAGGATAAACAGAATATCAGCAAGAAGTTATCAAAATATTTTAGAAATTTTTAACGTATTCTTATATTTTTAGTAATTTAAAGTATATGAAACCAGCAAGAGAGTAACTGCAAAATGTTAATTTTTTTCATAGTTCAATTTATCGTAGACCTATTTCTGCTACTAAAGCTTATTGTCAAAATCAGACAGCAAACCATTGCACCTGGATATTATTTAGATCCCTTATTTTAAACGTGCATCTATACGCAGGACTCACGTTTGGAATTTAAACCCAAAGTCTACTTGGTACATCTCGTGCCATATCGGCAACCATAAATACAACGGTAACATTGGTTTCATAGACGGCGACCTAGGACGTAGCGGCTACATCTTCTGTTGGACACAGCGACCAATTACGGTTTATCGACATAATGGTCACGCGGTCCGACCGACGCGGTCTCAATCGATCTAGTATTGGGTGTCATAAATATTGGCCACCCTGGAGACAACGGCCACATAAAGCGTCGTTGACTGTGGTATCCAAGGTCGTTGCTGTGTTCAGCTGAAAGTGCGGCCGTTATGTTCAAGCAACATAGCTGTCCTTGTGGCAGCTGTGCCAACCTGAAGCTGCCGCCGTTGTATCCGCCTAAAGCTGTAGCCGTTGTGTCCAAAATAGCCGAAATAAGCACAAGAAATATCAAGTGGCCGTTGTGTCCACTTGAAGCAGTGGCCGTTGTGTTTCACCTAAAGCTATGGCCGTTGTAACTATATCTGAAGTGCTCGTTGAGTCCACGCGACCAATGAAGCCGTTATGTCCAAGTTGGAAGATATGGACACGAAATATCAAACGGCCGTTGTGTCCGCCTGAAGGTGTGGCGGCTGTGATCATCTTGTGCTATGGAGGTTGTGGTCAGCTAAAACTGCGGCCGTTAAGTTCACACTGCAGCCGTTGTATTAGGAGAAGAATGTGGTATTTTGTGTCCAAGGCAGTCCATGCGAGCACACGAAATAATAGGTGGCCGATGTAACCACCTAAACCTGTGACCGTTGTGTTAACCTAAAGCTGTAACCGTTGTGTCCACGAGATCTATGTAAGCGTTTTATCCAAGTTTCCAGATATACACACGAAATGTTAAACGACCGTTGCGTCCACCTGAAGCTGTGGCGGTTGTCCCCACCTTGAGCTGCAGCCGTTGTGTTCACCTGAAACTAAGCCGTTGTGTCAACAGGACCAATGTGGTATTTTGTGTCCAAGGCAGCCCATATTGGCAAACAAAAAACAAGGTGGCTATCTAAAACTGTGGCGGTTGTGTTCACTAGAAGCCAAGGCCATTGTGCCCAACTGAAGGTGTGGCAGTTGCACGTACGAGTTTAACGTTGCCGTTGTGTCGGAGGCGGTCGACATTGGCACACGTTATATCAGGTGGCCGCTGTGTCCACCTAAATCTGTGGCCGTTTTTTTTACTTGAAGCCGTTTTGTATACATAAAGCTGCGGCCATTTTGTCTATGAGACCAATGTGACCGTTGTATCTAAGATAGATAATAAAAGCACATGAAATTCTAAGTGACGGTTGTGTCCAGTTTCAGCTGTGGACTTCGTGTTCACCTGACGCTGTAGCTGTTGTATTCCACCAGAAACTGTGACCGTTTTGTCTACCTAAAGCTGTGGCGATTGTGTCAAAGGTGAAAGATATAGGCACACGAAATACCAGATGGCTGTTGTGTCCGCTTTGAGTTGTCTGGCCTTTGTGTTCACGTGAAGCTCTAGCCATTGTGTTCACTTAAAGCTGTGAGCGTTCTATCCACGAAATCACTGTGGCCGTTATGTGTAAGATTATGGGTACACGATATATCAGGTGGTCGTTTTGTCCACCTGGAGGTGTGGCCGTTACTTCCGCTTGAAGCTGTGGCCGTTACAGCTTAAGTTTCGTATGACCAAAGCGGCCATTGCGTCTATGAAACCAATGTTGCCCTTGTGTCATAGGTGGACAATATAGGCACACGAAATACCAGGTGGCTGCTGTGTCCACCTTAAGTTGTGGTCTTTGTTTTCCCCTGAAGCTGTAACCGCTGCGTTTACCTGAAGCTGTAACCAATGTATCCACAAAATCAGTGTGGCCGTTGAGTCAAAACCGGTCGGTATGGGCACATGATATATCAGGTGGCCGTTAGTTCCACCTGAAGCTGTGAGTGTTGTGTACACCTGAAGCTGTGGTCATTGTGTTCATGAGACCAATGTGGTCATTGTGTCCATGAGGCTAATGCGTCCATTGTGTCCATGAAACCAGTGTGGCTGCTGTGTCAAAGGTAGACGATGTAGGCACACGAAATACCAAGTTGTGACCATTTAAGTTGTGGCCTTTCTATTCTCCTAAAGCTGTAGCTAGTGGGTTTACCAGAAATTCTGGCCGTTATGTTCACTTGAAGCTGTAACCGTTGTATCCACCAGATCGGTGCAGCCATTGTGTCGGGGCCAGTCGGCATGGGACATATAAAAGTTTCAAACGTGACTAAATGTCGAAACTGTTTCAGCTGTGGGGAGTACTTAAGAAGATATATCAGCAAAAAGTTGTTTCCAGAAATTTACTAGTACTAAAACAACTCAGTTTTAAATGTTGAAGAAGTTCCTAGGGCAGAGGTCGTGGTGGACAAGTGGATAAGCATCCGCTTTGCAACCAACTGGTCCCGGGTACATATCATGGTTTTGTCATAGATTTTTGTGTACGTGGCTGCAAAGAGCAAGAACGAAGAAATAGAAAAACCACTATACTAATATTTTTTTTATTTTTTTAGCCAAACTGAAAAAGTTAGAAACGTGAAGAAAATCTTATCCCAAGCAACTTTAAAACAAATAATATGTAGTAAGAACTGTTTTAACTTCCAAGGTGGTAAATGAAGACGATATCATCAAAAAAAACCTTCCATATGTATAAGCAAAATTCTGCCTACCGTAAATTAAATTCTATTATAATACTAAATAGCTGCACGAATGGAAAAAAAATCAAATGTATCATATTTTGCGAAATAGAGCTGAGGCCAAAATATGGTGTCTCATCTTCAACTTAATTGGAATAATTTAAAATGATACGGCAAATTTTTATGTCAGACTTAAAATATTCAGACAAGCTGACAAAACCACTTTCGCAAATCTCAAATTAAAAACTTATTATATAAATGCTGTCTTACAAAAACAAACCTGATTTATTATTATTTATTAACACTAAAATATCGTAGATTAATTAACGAAATCCATCTAATAGCAAATTATATGTTAACCAACAATAATTATTTAATAACGATGCTTTCTAGAAAATAATACCCAAGATGTCAAATTGCGTAATCAATTTGCTAATTCATAATGGAAACGTCATAAAGTTTACACATTTAATTTCGTATTTAATTAATTTTCATAATTGGATTCGTCACTTATTATGCATAATAAATAAAAATCGATAATTAGTTTTAGGCTATTTAATTAATAATAATGTGATTGGTGTGGTTATGCATATATATTTCGTCAACATATTTCGCTTAAAAATCCTCACAAAAATCAGAGGGAAAACAAGAATCGGCAGATGCGAGTAGGTGGACTCTTCTGTCTGTCTGTGCGTCTGTATACACTTTACAGTCAGACGCCTTAAAGCAGAAAAACCAAATTTGGCCAAAGATTCTTCTTTTCCCTTTTATTATAAGCCAATGGCTTAAAAAGTTGCTAAATGCAATAAGATGACACCACAGGTTGGTTGGCCAAAGAAAAACGAGGAGAGAAGGAAAGGTGCTGTATTTCAAAACAGATGTTCGAGAAAAAAACCTTAATTTCGTATTCTACGCATGTCGAATAGCCGATCTGCGCATAAGCGATCTCTCTATCTCCCCCCCCTCATTGTTTTCTGCTAAAGATTTTTTGCTTTTTCAAAAATTTACGAATTTCGGCCTCAAAGTCGGCATGAGCATATTAAATGACAATAGGAACAACTTTCTATTGAGAAAACATTCAAAATAGCGTTTTCCTTTTGGTCGTTTACTTGAACAGTTTAATTGAGTGATTGCAAAAATACGGCTATTAGTCAAACGTCTATACTCTATAGGACGTGAAAAAACAAATTTGACATTTTAATCGATAAACATTGGTTGCAACTAGAAAACACAAAATATCATAAAACGACTCGACTGCTTCAAAACATGAGGTTGGGGGGGGGGGGGGAGGAAAGGTGCCTACTTCAAAATAGATGCGCTGGGAAAAGAGCCATTTAGATTCGTGTTTTGCACATGTCCAATATCCGATCTGCGCAAGCCCGATCTTCCTATCACCCCCAGTTTTCCCCACAAGCAATTTTCGATATTAAAAAAATTTACGAATTTCAGCTTCAAAATCGATATGAACATGCTAAATGACAATAGAAACAACAAATAAATATTGTTTACAATAAACAAATAAATTTTTTTTTAACTAAAAAGTTTAAATACTTTCACAAATTATAAAAACAAATAAAAATTGAACTCAATAGTGTTGTTAATTTTAGAACAATTCAATTTTAACATTTTAAAACTTTTCAAAATTTTTAAAAATATGTAAAATGTTTACATTTCTTTTTAAAAATTATCAACATTTCATAAAACTTTCTTCTTTTGTAATTTTCATTGAATAACATTTTTAAAATGAGTGGTGGTAGCTCAGAGGTTAGGCGCTTAGCCTCTAACGCTAAAGGTCTAAGCTCGATTCCCCGCCGAAGCCATGCAGCAATAAAAATCTGTGCCGCAACCCGCCACTCACATTCCCCAAATCCGGTGTAGGCAGCCGTGAAA
Organism: Ctenicera cuprea; assembly: GCA_958336395.1. NCBI lineage: Eukaryota > Metazoa > Arthropoda > Insecta > Coleoptera > Elateridae > Ctenicera > Ctenicera cuprea. Next base: position 54,168,973 of record OY284489.1, read on the forward strand.
CCTTCCCTCGTATTTAGTCGTTCGGATTCGACGTTAAACTGTAGGTCCCTCGTACTCCACCTTAGCGCTAAGGAGAGTACGTGGCAGAGAAGAGTGCCGGTGCCCAGCAGTGGGACGTAAAGGCTGATTGCGAACATTTTTAAATTTTTTTTAGAAATTTGCAAACATTATTTAAAAATTTATTATTAAAATTATTAAACTTTCCAAAGTAGTTAAAATTTTCAACACTTTTCAAATTTAAATATTACAAAATTACAACATATTAAACCTAATTTTTTTTATTAATTATACAATATCCTGGAAAATTTCACTATTTTTAAAAATCCTTACAACTTTTAAGTTGTAAAATAACCCCACCCTTTGAAATTTCAAGGTTTTTAAAATTTCAAAATTGTTCATTCTCAAAAATATTCTAAATTTTTAAAAAATTTCAATAATATTTGAAATTTTCACTAATTTTAATTTTTCAATACAATATGTCTAAAATTCTTCGAAACAAAACATTTTACATTTTCAAAAATTTACATTATTTTGAATTTTATAATTTTCAAAAAAATTGTATGGTATTACAATTTTCCAAAAATTTAAAAATTTTTAAAAACAATTTCATTATCAAATATTTTCGAAACTTTCGTAAATTTCAAATATTCAATACTTTTCAATATGTCTAAAAATTTTAAAACCCCAAAATATTTCACATCTTCAAATTTTTCATAATTTCCAAAAATCTTTTGGAACTTTCAAAAATGTTCAATATTTTTACTTTTATAACTTTCGTTAAAACTTTATGGTTATGAAAATTTTCAAATATTTTCGAATTGTTTTCGAGAATTTTAAACATATTCTAAATTTCCATAAAACTGTCAAAATTTTTTTAATGTTTTAAAATTTAACAACAATTTCCTTAAGCGCAAGAAAGTTCCCGTGGCGGTTGCCTGACAGCTTATATTTTCAAAAGTAATTTATATTTCCTGCAGAGTGTTACTATAGGATTAGAATATAACATTTATAGCCGCTCGTAACGCTATGACGCGAAGTGAGTCATTTCCCGCATATCACTTAGAGAAAAGTAATGCAAAACATTTAATTATTTTTTAGTTTCTGTGGAATATCACAACAGATGGCTTAAAGGAAAAAAATCCTGAGCCGGACAAGCGATGGGAGGGAGGGGGTGGGTGTATATCTAACTTCTGCTACCGGTTTCAGATTTTCAAAGCGTATTACGCCAATGAGTTTTCAGTTACACCTAACTACGCCCAGTGGTTTCACTTTTTGGTCGCTAAAACGTATGTTTTTGATAATATCGAAAAATTTTCGCAAATTAAATTTAAACTGGAAATGTGAGAAAGTGGGTGAAACTTTATAATACTGTAACAAAGAAAAAACATAAAGTGCAAGTGTTTAACATCCCTGTTTTGTGAAACAAAAATAAGTCGAAATAAAAGGAACTGTGTAAATAGACGAATTAATAAAAGAAGCGCGGCGTGTAACGAACAAAAGACTTAAAACCTCGTTTTCGTAATTCGTTAATGTTATTATGACGGCTTTCAAAAAGGGCAGCCGCAACAATTCCATCTGGCAAATTCGAGCATATTTTTGCACAATTGGAAACTTCTGCCCGAACTCCAGCAGCCTCTCCGTTAATTATTCGGAAGTTGTTTAATTTAATTAATTTAATTTTCCTTAAAGCTATAGGAAAACTTGAAACGGTCTTGAGCACAGAGGCGCGGAATAATTACGATGACAGAAATGTATACCGAACCAACCGCTGTCACAATTACAGCGAAATTGCGAAGGCAAGGATCCCGCAAACTGGCGCCCCTTGTGTTATTTAAACACACTGTTCGGTTAATTAGCCGTATAATGAGATTACGTCAGTTGATGGGTTTGGTATCACCCCGCTTCGGTGCCTCCATCCATACCCCACCTACGACGCCGCAGACCTTGGATTTCAAAAGGAAACCCCTCCGGCCCTTATTTGTCTATCTGTTTCGCTGTACGAGCCCTCGCATAAACAATGCACTTAGGAAAAACAAAGAGCTAACCGAATTCGCTACAAATTGACCAGCTGTCCTATTTCGAACTTACCATCGGCTTTAGTATCATTTTAGGTAGTTTGGCAAAAGTATATCAATAAATAATTAATATTAATAAATATTCGCAAACTCAAAATTTTTTAAAATTTTCAAAATTATTTTTTTTTAATTTCAATTTTCAAACATTTCAATTGTTATATGAATTTCAGTTAAAATTTTTAAAATTCGTTTTTTTTTTATCTTTTCATAATTCTCAATATTTTATAAATCTGGGAAATTTTTTTTTAATTTTGAATAATTTTTAAAATTTCAAATTTTTTCACAAATTTTTAAATATTTAAAAACTCAAAATTATTAAATATTCCAAAATTTGTCACAATTTTTAAATTTCAATTTTAAAACATTTTCAACTTAAATTGTTACAATTTTCCGCAGTTTAAATCTTTCAATTTTTTGAAATTTCAAAATTTTCTAAATTTTCAAAATATTCAAAACTTTTTGCAATTTTAAAGTTTATAAATTTCCAACAATTTTAACATTTTTCAACACTTTCAAAAATTCTTTTGGATGACAATAGAACCACTAAACATAGTAAGTGGTATGTACCTTTGTATACTCACACCGTGTGTTTATACAATCGAGATTCAAGTGCTTTTCCCTGGAGTACTGGGATACAAGCTAAACGGGAGAAGAGACGTGGGAAGAGATGGCAACAAAGGTGAAGACGGAACAGGCGTGAAATTCCTAATCCATGAATGAAGTGAAGAAGAAGTGACATTTTTCTAAATTTTATAAACTTTTAAAGTTTTCCAAAATTCAATTTTAAAAAATTTTTGCAATTAGAAACTTGAAATTTTTCATAATTTTCAAAAATTTTCAAAATATTTAAAAATAGGCAAATTTTTAAAAAATTTTTAATATTCTTACTTTTTTAACTTTTCATAATTCACAATATTTTATAAATCTGAAAAATTTCTTTTTAATTTTGTATAAATTTTAAAATTTCAAATTTTTTCACAGATTTGTAAATATTTAAAAACTTTCAAAATTATTAAATATTCCAAAATATGCCAAAATTTTTAATTTCAATTTTAACACATTTTCAACTTAATTTTTTTTAAATTGTTGCAATTTTCCGCAGTTTTAATCTTTCAATTTTTTTTTTAATTTTACTAAATTTTCAAAATATTCAAAACTTTTTGCAATTTTAAAGTTTATAAGTTTCCAAAACAAATTTGAAATTTTAAAATTATTCATACATTTTCAAAAAATGTTTTGGATCACAATAGAACCACTAAACAAGTACTGGGATACAAGCCAAAAGGGAGAAGAGACGTAGGAAGAGATAGCAACAAAGGTGAAGACAGAACAGGCGTGAAATGCCTAATCCATGAAGTGAAGAAGTAATATTTTTTTTAAATTTGACAAAATTTTAATGTTTTCCAAAATTTTAAAAAATTCAATTTTTGAAACTTGAAAATTTTCATAATTTTCAAAAACTTTCACATTTTTAAAAAAATTTAAAATTTTTACTCTTAACTTTCCAAAATTTACAATATTTTATAAACCTAGAAAACGTTTTTGAATTTTGAATAATTTTTAAAATTGCAAATTTTTTCACAATTTTTTAAATATTCTAAAACTTTCAAAATTATTAAATTTTCCACTAGTTGCAAAATTTTTACAATTCAGTTTTAAAAATCTTAAAACATTTTCAACTTAATTTTTTTAAGTTACAATTTTCCGCAATTTAAAAATTTCACAATTTTTAAAAATTTCAAAATTTTTTAAAATTTTCAAATAATTCAAAAATTTTTGCAATTTTGAAGTTTATATTTCCCACAAGTTTTGAAATTTTTAAATCTTTCAACATTAAAATTATGAAAAAATTTCGAAATTTTCAAAAATTTTCAAGTTTTCAGTATGGATAAATATATTCAAAAATTTCAAACGTTTTCAAAACCAAAATGTTTTTACATTTTTAAAAGTTTTCATAATTTTTGATAATCTTGAAAAATTCAATTGTTTTGAAATTTTTAAAAATTTGCAATATTTCTCAATTTTATAATTGAAAAAAGAATTTTATAAAGATTTTGAAAAAACGCAACATTTTTAAATTTTTAAAAAACATATTCGAAATTTTTTCAAGCATTTTATAAATATTCTAAATTTCTATAAAACTGTCAAAATTTTTGAAATACATTAAAAATTTTCAAAAATTTCCATAAATGCGAGCAAGGCCCCGTGGCAGTTGCCCGACAGCTTTTTTTGATAAATATTACCAGATGTGCAAATTATTTGCAATTATTAGAAACACCCTCATTATGTACAAAAACTTTCCAACTCCTTCCCGTATCTCACAAAATACCAAACTTTTCAGCTGCTGTTTCGCAAGGGTTGTCTATTCATTCCCAATAGCAGTCAATCAATCGCGGAGATTGACAACAGCCCCCTAAAGTGACATATTGCAACCTGTGGAACAAACGAAAAGATTTACGCCATCGAAGTGAATTTGAAACATCTCCAAGCTCCTCAATAACCATAAAGATCCTGAACGGCGATCAGGAGCTTATGTTCCAACAGGTCAATGAAAATGTCGCGGAGAGAGCTTTTAGAGAGAGTTCGTAGCGCTTTTAGGCGGAATATAAAATTGGAATGTAACATTTTTAACTTTTTTTTTAATGATGGAAAATTGAATTGACGAATTCATGTTAGACTTTACAAGTTTAATTTTTCAACCTCACCGCAAAAATAAACTTTTTCAATTTCAAGGTTTTCTAGGGTATAAAATGTACTTGACACCGAGTATAAGTGTCATGTTCAAGGTGTGTTTATGTTTATGGCCATAAAAGTGAGCCGCAAAACGAAAATTTACGTTCACAGAGTCTATGTACTAGGACCATAGCAACATTTCTATTATTGTACTTCGAAAATTCAAAAAATATGTTTCCAAGAAACAGGTTCAGGTTCCAAGTTTGATTTTTGAACTTGTTGAAAAACAGGGTGGACCTTGGTATACTTCTATTAATGTTTTTACCTTTTAACAAATCAATAGGGATAATATAAAAAAAGCTGTGCGGCAACCGCCACGTGACCTACGCGTTTATTGAAATTTCTTTTTAATATTTCGTAAATTATGATAATTTTCATATTTTTGGCAATTTTTCGAAACTAGAAATTTTTACTAATCTTGAAAATTTTTAAAGTTTATCTTAAATCCGAGGTTTTTTGATATAATTAAAATTATTTTAAATCAACATTTTCGAAAATATTTGTAAAAGATTATGAAAATTATTAAAATTTTAAAAAAGTAAAAAATTTAAAATTTTTGGAAAAGTTCGATATTTATCAAACTTTGAAAAAAAATTTAAACTATTATTTTTCATTATTTCCATTTCTAGTTTCACTGTTTACAAAATATTTACAAATATTTTCAAAATTATCAAAAAATACGGAAAATGTTTGAAAATAACAACTGTTAAAAAGTGAAAGTAACATAGTTTCTAACAAACTTCCAAGTAAAAATTTTTACGGATAAAATAAATTAAACGTTTATCAGAGTTCGACGGGCACACAAAAATACAAACTATGTATGTATAAACAACAAAGCACACTACAACAAAAAGCTGTAAGTTGTAGTCGAGCGTAGTCAGATATTTCTCCAAGAGAAGATATCCTAATACAAGACGGTCTGTTAGCTTCCCGTTGACAGTTAATTCTTGGTCCATATCAACGGACTCGGCAATCGCCAACTTTGTTGGCGATCTACGCCGCTGCTGTCCTTTTACTGTGCTCTGGTCAGACTGCTGTTGCTTAGCTTTAAACTTCAAAAATTTTCAAAAATCCAAAAATTATCAAAATTTTACAAGATTTCAAATTGTTTTATTAAACATTAGCGTCGAAAAAACCTTATATCTTATTTCCAGTGGTTCTTAGAACAAAAATAGTTCGAAATTTTGAATACTTTAAATGTTCAAAAACTTTCGAACTTATTTTAAAAATTTTCAAAATTTTAAACATTTAATGATTTGAAAATTTTGGAAATTTTTAAAACTTTAGAAAAGTTTAAAGAAATTAAATTTTCTTTTAATTTTGTTATTTTCTAATTATTTTCTCTTGAAAATGTTTTAAATTTTGACTATTGGCGCCGAAAAAACCTAATATTCTGTTTCGGGTGCTTCTTAGAGCAAACATTGTTCCAAATTTTTGAACACTTGAAAATGTCCATATTTTTCGAATTAAAACTGAAAAATTTCAAAATTGTTTACATTTGTAAAAATTTTATAATTTTTCTCACTTTTTAAAAAATTTTGAAATGTGTGTAAGTTTTGAATATTGGCGCCTAAAAGACCTGATATCTTGCTTAGAGTGCTTCTTAACTTTAAAATGGTCAATAATTAAAAATTATTTTGAAAATTTTAAACAGTAATAAAATTTTGCTAATTTTTAGAAATCATGAAAATTTTTGAAAATTAAAAAAAGTTTAAAAAAGTGTATGTTTAAAAATTTTAAAAAAATTTAAAAAATTTCGAACATTGGCGCAAATACAAAATTATATCTTGTTTCCAGTGCTTCTTAGAACAAAAATAGTTCGACATTTTGAATACTTTAAAATGTTTTCGAATTAATTTTAAAAATTTTAAACCTTTATATAATTTTGATAATTTTTGGAAATTTATAATTTTTTTAAAAATTTTAAAAATTTTAAATTCTTTTGACTATGTTTAAATATTTTAAGAATTTTTAAAAATTTTCAGTTTGAATAATTTTTAAAGTTTTTAATATTGGCGTGGAAAAAACCTCAAATCTTGTTTCCAGTGCTTTTTACAGCAAAAGTAGTTCTTACAAAAATGAAAGAGCATTAAATTCTCTACAAGTTATGTCTGATACATTTTTCAAGTTCGAAATTTTGCACACCTTAAAGTGTTTTCGAATTTATTTTCAAAATTTTAAACATTTATATGATTTTAAAAATTTCTGAAAATTTTCAAGTTTTAAAACATTTTGACAATGTTTAAAAATTTTAAGAATTTTTAAGTCTTCATATTTTGAAAATTGTTTATATTATTAACATTGGGATAGAAATAACCTTATACCTTGTTTCCGTGCTTCTTTCTTAGAGCAAAAATAGTTAGAAATTTTGAACTCATTAAAACGTTCAAAATTTTCGAAATTTTGAAAATTTTCTAAACTTTTTATCAAATTAAGCTAATTTTTAAAAACTTTTAATAAAATTTGAAAATGTTAAAACTTTAAAGTTGAAGATTTTTAAAATTTTGAACAATGGTGTCGAAAAAACCCATTAACTTGTTTCCGTTGTTTCTTAGAGCAAAAATAGTTCTTACAAAAATGAAAGAGGAATAAATTCTCTACAAGGTAAGTCTGATACATTTTTTTCGTAAAAGCTATAGTTTCGATATAGAACATGTTATTGTGTATGCAGTATGTTAATACGGATACTCAAATCTAAAAAATATCCCATTTTTTTCGGGTAACAACATGCTTTGGCTGTACTAAACCACATATTTATAAACAAATTTTTAAAATGCGTTTACAGTGTCTCGGCCCAAACAAAAATTTTCGGACGTTGCTGCAAGGAGAACCAACGTTTTTTACCGTCTGTCTATAAAATAACCCCCCCCCCCCCCAACTAACTTTTGAACGACTAGATATTTTACCACAATATTCGGTGTGCATTAATGGGAAATTAAATACTATTTTTAGCCAAAAATTAAATTTTGTATCATTCAAAATTTTTTTTAAATAGAAAGGGGGGTCGAGTGACACCTCGTTTGAAAGGTCTTTTAATTCCGCGTCTGATCCTAGAGTTTCAATGAAAAATATTTAGCCATAACAAAATGGCGGATTTTAAACAAATGGACTCACTCAACTCAAAATTGTTTTGATTTTTTTATCCAGTAGGCCACTTTTTCATTTGCAGGACTAAATTTTCCCAGAAATAACTCAGGTGGCTGGAAATAATATTGAAAACGTTATGTTCCAACAAGACCTGTTTCTGACTTTCTCAACGGACATTTTCTTGGAAGATGAATTGGTAGGCGGGGGCCTGTAGAATAGCAGACTCACTCCCCAGATTTAACCCCCTTAGATTTTTTTCTATGGGAATATCTGAAATCGAAAGTGTACAGAACCCGTCCAGAAACAATTGAAGAACTGGAGCAACGCATTACAGAAGTTTGCAGAAATATCACTTCAGAAACTTATGAAAATGTAAGGCAGGAATTTCATAACCGACTTTTTATGTGCCAAGAAGTGAATGGTAAACATTTCGAACACTTAATTTAATTAATTTTTGCTTTAATTCTTAGGTTTTTTTTAAATAGACTTCTTTATCTTCAAACATTTGTCATTTTGTTATGGCTGAATATTTTTCTTTGAAACTCTAGGATCAGACGCGGAACTAAAACACCTTTCCAATGAGGTGTCACTCGACCCTCCTTTCTATTTAAAAAAAAATTCAAAATGGCGCCTAGTCGCCATTTTGGATGATACAACATGTTAATATGGTCTGAAAGATAGTATTTAATTTCCCATTACAGCACACCAAATTTTGTGAAAAAATATCAAGTCGTTCAAAAGTTAGTTTGGGTGAGGGGTGGGGGTGGGGATTACTTTATAGACACAGTGTATTCGCTTAAAAATACAGCACCCTCCTACACAAGTACCTAAATACCAGATACGTATTTCGACAGCAAAGCTATCATCATCAGTGGTAAACTGCCACTAAGTACTAAACCCAGCAATGGAAAGCCACATTGGTGTTATAAAAAACTATTAATAAATGATAATTATACCAGGGCAATTACAAAATTAATTATTAAAAGAAATCCAATTTTGATAAAGAAAGGCGTTTGCTGCCGTTTAATTCCAAAGAAAGCCTCATTTAAAATTCAAAACGTAAAAAGGACTTAAAATTCAAAGCATAATGTAAGGAAAAATAAAAGATAGAAATGCCAAGAAGCAAGCACTCACCAGTCGTCTCTTGGGTCCGGCAATGTACGATGTACGCTGATCATATCGCTGACGTACTGGTTGAAGGCGTTGTTAAGCCATCCGTCGTCTACCATCTTCTTGATATCCCCTGGGAGAGAGAACACAGGAGCATTAGCGAAATTACATACACATTACACCAATATAATTAATCTAGTCGCACTAATTCGGTTAAAACGTTTTAAGTTACGGGAACAAGAAGCAATTAAGTTTCAAGAATCTACGAATAATGATCCGCCGCCGTCTCCTGAACGGGGAAAAATATGTGGAACGAAGGAAATTGCAATTAATCATGATATATACCTACGCCGTCCTGGTGCTATAAAAATGCGAAGTTCTCCCGAGGGCGTTAAGACGGTCGAGTACAGCGACGTAATGCAATAATAATAAAAAGTAAGTTTTTGCAAAGTTCAATAAAACAACATTCGAGCTGAAAACGAAATTCAATATTCTCGAAATTAGGAAGGCGGAAATTCACTAAAAATCACTACCAGGCCCGACAACACCAACGTCAAATACGGAACCTTTGAATTTATCCCATTTTTAATTTCCTATTACTTTCAGTATAGGGAAGTATTGATTTCATGCAAAATTTCAAAGTTGAGATTTTAACGGAAATAGTCGGGGGGGGGGGTCCATGGACCCCAAAAAAGTAATTTTTAAAAAATGTCTGTCTGTGGGTGGGTGGGTGGGTCCGTTACGCTCCATATCTCCGGAACGGCTGCACCGATTTTGATGTGCTTTGGAATGAGGGGGTATATCAAAAATTCACCGACAAAATAAGCTTTTAAAAAAACCGAAATCGGAAGCGGAAGTTAGACATGTTTTTTTGGTAGCATTTTTTTCAGAAACTGAATTTTGGAAATTTTAATAGTGGAGATTAAAGAAGGCCTTAGGACAAATCAAACGATTCTTTACCAAACTCTCTAGCTTTAAAATCGCGGCCGCTACGAATTTTTGAACAATTCGACTTTAACGCCCATTTACTCAAAAACCAGTTATCTGATTGGAATCAACTACATCTTGTTTGGTAGCCCTTCAAGGGTACTATACCATGATATATAATTAATTTTGAAAATATAAAAACGATCGCAATGACATCACTCCAAAATTTTGGAATTTTACAAAAAAATATTTCTCAAAAACTGCCCACACGTTTTCGTTTAAACTTTTTAAGCTGATAGAGCTGGGAATCTTCTACAATTTGTTTTGTTGGGCATTGCTATAATTTTACTGTGACGCCCTCTATGAATTTTTGAAAATTGAAAATTGGTACCCTTTTATTTGTTTAACGGGGGGGCAATAAAATATTTCTGTTAATGTGAAATAGCTCACCATTGATAGCTAAATCCGAATAAATATTTTTTCGATAATTTCATATTTAACGGGGCTACTGTTCCCCTCCCTCCAAATTTTTTCGATTAAAATTTAAAATTTGGTTTTTTGTTTTGTTTTGTTTGCTCTAGGAGAATCTTTCTACAAAAAAATCGAATTTTTTGCCCCTTAATAATCTTTTTGTCCTTAGAAGAATTTCACATACTTTCTACAGCAGTTGTATTCTTGTACTAGTCGTTTAATGTTGAGTGTAGGCTAACTTTTTTTTATTTTAATAGATAGACTCGCAAACCCAAGAGCAAAGTTGTACGGCAAATTCTTCTCGATTGCATTTAAGAAAAAAACTTGAGTTGCCAATTTTAATATGGCGGCCACGGTAAAAAATAACTTTTCTTTAAATGGAAACGCGCCATTTTGGCTTTAAAATCAGAAAGGTATTGAAATTCTAAATACAAATTAATAAGAGTAATTTCTTGCTAAAAATAATACTTCTCGAGTTATTAATATATTTTCAAATATCAATTTCCGCGCTTCCGTTGATTCAGTCCGAATATTTTACCCAACCTTATGCTTGCAGCGCAGCGGTCGGTCTTTCTTCAACCGCTTCAAGATGTTACAACTTATAAGAACTATTTACTTTAACTAGTCGAGTCTAGAGAGGTGTATATCGAAAGTGTTGGAAAATATAAAACAATGTATTTAAATGTATAGGAAAGTACAGGCGAAGTGTTTCGCTCATTTTTAATCATATTGTCGATTTGTGTTACAGAAGGGATCCGTAAATGTAAATTTGGATTATTTTAGATGTATTGCGACTCCCTTCTTTCAATAAATCGCACTCTAAAAGGGCTTTTAATGTATTTGAAATACACTCCTCCGCTGGGGTTTTTCGGGCCTTTCTCCTTTATTATTCCACTTATACTCGTTTATCTTAAAAATGTCGTATTTCATTTCTTTCTACCCTAGCACATTTTCTGCAATTTCTCATTTGACTGTTGAATTGCGTCAATTCAATGGTGTTTTCTCAATGGAACATTGTTCCTATTGTCATTTAATATAGTCATGCCGATTTTGAGCCACAAGTCGTAATTTTTCGAAAAAACAAAAAGGGCAGTGGGTACTGATAGGGAGATCGTGTTTGCGCAGATCGGCATGCGTAGAATACGAATATATTCTTTTTCGACTTTCACGAGACGAAAATCTCGATATTTGTTTAAAGCAACCGTAAGAAAAATTTTTACCATGAAGTATATGCCATAAGTACCCAAAACCGAAATTAAAAAGATATAGTGAGATTCATAAAAAAACTTGATGACGCCACTACTTCAAAAGAGGAGGGAGATTTTTATAGTACACCGAAACATCCGCAAGAGTATTATACAGGATGTGGCAGCCCGCTGTAATTGGTCGATTGCAGGTTGAGTATTAGAAATAGAGAAAACGTTTTTAAATAAAAGTTATTCGGGGTCGTGTGTACTATCACATAAAAATATATTGCATTATACAGGGTATTCAATATCAGAGTGGCATAGCAAACTTATATATTTTTTTAAATAAACACCCTGTATATTTTTGAAAATTATTATTCGCCTTTTAATTTGCTTTACGACTGTTTTCAATTCCGTTGCGGTGTTGCCAAGTTATTCAACTTTTGACATTTGCAGACCTTCCTAGTAAAATCTGTACAAGCCGTATTTTTACAGATTAAACAATTTGTTTTTCGGAAATATTAGTCAAGATCATGTGCTATTCTTCAGATGTTTTAAAGTTAAATTTGGCTATACGCGCCAAAGTTTTCGAACTTTAATGTGTCAGTCATAACTTAATTTTTTCAAATGAAACTCCCTAAATTTTTATTTAAAATTTGAATTCTACTGTAAATTTCCTACCAAACGTCTAGTACATTATCTATATCTATCTCTACTAGTTTTCCTTGTTTTTTCGATTTTAATTTTATTTAGTTAATCTATTCAAGTTTACCGCGCAGTATTACTTTAAAACAAATGAAACAAATGAAAAGTGATTTGAGAAAGAAGATTTTAATTTTATTTATCTACGTCTGCTAGGATAATAACCTATTATATCATTCATTTGAGTTGCATAATGATGTTTATTATCCAACTCAATGGGATAAGGATCACTTATCCCACGCAGTGGGATATGACATCGTTGCAGCTTCTTCTATGTCCGACGGAATACTGTCCACATAATTATATTTGCCGGTTTTCTCACAATTTTCAACACAAATCAAAGAAAAACACAATTTTCACCACAAATCAAGGAAAAATTAAAAACAACTCAATTATTGACAAAAAATGTTTGGTTGCTATGACGATAATAAATTATGTAGATACAATGCTATTCTGTTTTTAAATACTACTCTTGATGTTAAATAAAAAAGATGGTCTGTAAAATCATATAATTTTTTCAATTTTGAAAATTATGTAATTTTTTCAATTTTGAGCAGACGTAGATAAAAAATTGTATTATATACATGTGATGAAGGCCATTAACATACGCTCTTACTCCGACTCGGGCTAACGCCCTCGTCGGGCAACTCACCGCATTCGTGTGTTAATAATGCCTTTATCGCACTGATAATAAATAAATAATAAATAACTATTAAACAATTACATTACATTACAGCTAGTGATTATTCACGATAGCTGTTTCAAATGTGTACCTTTGTTATGCAATCACAAACGGGAAAATTTCTGTCAGCTTGTTTTAAATAAATTACAGGCAGAACCTTTTTACAATTTAATATTATGGACAGACGAAGCTACATTTCATGACAATGGATTTGTCAACCGTCATAATTATTAATATTACTCTGATAGGAACCCGCACGTTGTTGTTGAAACCCATCGCCAAAATAGGTGGTCTGTAAACGTTTGAGGTGGCATGCATTATCGACACGCAGATGGTTGGTCCATATTTCATTAATCGCACATTGACCGGACAAACCTATTACAACTTTCTGAACAATGATTTTATTGAATTGTTAGCATATGTACCACTAATAACTAGAAGAAATATGTGGTTACAACATGATGGTGCTCCTGCACATTATAGCGCCGCAGTACGGGAGTGGTTAAATCACAGATTCGAAAGAAGATGGATAGGAAGGGGAAGCCCGATGGCTTGGCCAGCCAGATCTTCAGACCTAACCCCGTTGGATTTCTTCTTATGGAGTTACATAAAAAAGCTGGTGTATCAGAAATTACTAACTACCTATGAAAACATGCAGCAACGTGTAATACGGGTTTTTGGACAAGTTACAGTGGAGATGTTAACTAGAGTACAAGCATCATTTCGCAAACGTTTTGGTTTGTGTTTGCATAACGAAGGTACACATTTTGAACAGCTATTGTGAATAATCACAAGCTTTAATGTAATGTAATAGTTTAAATAAAATTAAAATCGTTTTTCTCAAATCACTTATCATTTGTTTTACAGTAATACTGCGCGGTAATCTTGAATAGATTGTCTAAATAAAATTAAAATCAAAAAAACAAGGAAAACTACGAGAGATAAGTATAGGAAATGTCATAAACGTTTGATGGGAAATTTACAGTAAAATTCAAAAATTAAATACAAATTTGGGGGTTTTATTTGAAAAAATCAAGTTATGACACATTAAAGTTCGAAAACTTTGGATCGCGGCAACAAACATCTTTTATAACCAAATTCAGCTTTAAAATATTTGAAAAATAGCACACGGTCTTGACTAATATTTTCCAGAAAAAAATTGTTTAGTCTGTAAAAATGCGGCTTGTACAGATTTTACTAGTAAGGTCTGCAAATGTCAAATTTACAGAAAAAAGTTGAATACCTTGGCAACATCGCAACGAAATTGAAAAAACAAAAAACAGTCGGAAAGCAAATTAAAAGGCGAATAATAATTTGAAAAAATATACAGGATGTTTAATATAAGTTTGCTATGCCACTCTGATATGGAACACCCTGCACAATGGAACATATTTTAAAGTGATAGTACACACGACCCCGAACAACTTTTATTTAAAAACGTTTCCTCTATCTCTAATACTTAACCTGCAATCGACCAATTACAGCGGGCTGCCACACCCTGTATACCCTATTACGTAAAATGGTTCAGATATAAACTTGTATTCATACTCTATTAACACCCTGTATATTTGGTTGCCTATAACACATCGACAAATTACATAGCAACTGCTACAATACAAACACGACGTCCTTTTTCTTTTGTTAACAGCGGGGCAAAGGTTTACTTTTTTATTAACTAATTGAAGAATTGGTGATTTTGTTTGCACCACATTGTGAGAGAATGAGACAAACCATGGATGTTGTGGAGAGAGAAAAAAGACGAAGCTGACTTCACTGTTGTAAACGACCACGCCCCCTTGACGCTGATTGGTTGCGGAGCAGTGGGTTGAAATTTTTTATATTTCCGTAGAGAATTTCATCTTCATTCTGTAACTTCTACTATATTTTCTTCACTATTATTTCAACTATTGGTCTTGGTCTCATATGCGTAACATATGAAAGGATTTTCAATAATACAGAAATATTGACATTCCTAATTTTCAGTTTGCTTGAATAAATTCAAATTTAAAAATACGAATATTCTTGAAACTTATTTCCGCTTAACTTTTAAACCTGCCAGTTAAATCCCAATAGAACCCTTTTAAACCTGTATATTTTTCTCGATAACGTCGTTAAAATTTCATGAAAATTTACGACTGGGCGTTTAAACAAACTGCACTTACGTTGCGAGCTGCGCAGTCTTCTTATGAGAGCAGCGCACTTGGATATTAGTTTGAGCGAAAATAAAAGCTTTATTAAAATTTCTGCACGTTTTTATACAGATCGAAGTAGGTACGCCTCCGTCTGGTCGGAATGGTGAAAAGTAGAATTTTAATGTTTTATCATAAATGTCCACCAAACATCCCTAATTGGTTAGCAAACGTTGGTGGTCATACCATCACAAATTAAACTGGAGCCCGCTACAAATAAATTAAATTCCCTGCTCGCTTTAAATTTTTCAAACGGAATTTAAAGTTCAATTTTTCTACGAACCAGACGTTTCGATATTTACCTTTGCTCGGTTTCAAATTTCAAATAAACACTTCGCGAGGAAATAAATTTGGTTAGGATTCCCCTCTCCTCTTTCGTTTTTCTCTTGGCGTATCAAGGTATTGGTCTCTCATATAGAATTTATCATTTTCCTGCTTCGTTCGTTGCATCTCACGGGTCCTTGGAGATTTTACGGGTGTATTGGTTCGTCTAGTATCACCTTTTGCCTCTTCAGGGATCCCCGACTCTGCGCTACGCAATTTTCGTAACAATATTATCTGGGAGGTGTGCGAGTGTGTGTGTGTGTGTGTGTGTGTGTGTGTGTGTGTGTGTGCAACGTCTAAATGGAGAAACCGTTATCAAACGGAATTTTTCGAAGGCTTCAACGGAAGCGTTAAAATGTATTTAGGTTTCGCTTTCTACTTTGTCTCCTGGGAATAGGGGCCTTCGAAACTATATCTCACAAAGCGTGGAAAGATATCTGCAGGTGATTGGGAGATGTTCGGGATTTCACTGCCGCAATGCAATATAGAAAAACACAAGAGACGTTTTACATCTACATCTAACGACACGTTTGTTTCAAGAATAACAAATTGTAGGTAAACATAATAAACATATGAGTAAAAATAATAAGTTGGTAGAAGACAAAATTTATTGTTGATAAAACAATTCTTAACTTGAACGGGTGTTTTTATTTTAGCCTTATACATATTTCAACGTGTACACGTCATTATCAAAGGCAAGATGAAAAGTAAACAGTTGGTGCTGCTATAGGAACAATAAATCTTCATAACTTGATCTTGGTTTTCTATATCTGCGTCCAGATGACTCGATTTCTCATTCAAAAACGTCCAATAACGGTGAATTTAAGAGATTAATTTGTTCACTCATTAAAGGTGGAGATTTTAAATGTTTGTGATTTTCAAATGCTTCTAGTATATGTAACTAACATTTATCATAACAAAAGTGTAAACATTGTATAGTGTTATTAGATGTCATTGAATGATTGTGTTCTAATAAGTGTTTAACGTAATTGGATTTATGGGGGTGCTTAGACTTGTAACAACGTACGTGTTTCTTGAACCTAATATCAAAATTTCTAATTGTTTGTCCTATATAAACCGAATTACAGTGCGAGGAATTTAATTTGTAGATGCCTGATTTCAGCAATTGTCTGTTTTTTCTTTAGTTGTTTGTTGTTTTAAAAGTTATTTTACATTTATTTGTTTTGTTTATAATTTTGGCAATTTTTCCTGATTTATTGCCAAAATATGGAATTGAGGCGTATTTCATTTTATCTGATGAAGTAGTTGGATAAATTTTCTGAATAGCTAATTTATAGTTTTTCTTTTTAATTAGTGTATCAATAAGTTAAGTATATATACTTCATATACTAGATGCATTTTAAATTCACAAACATTTAAAATCTGTACCTTTAATGAATGAACAAATTGATCTCTTAAATTCACCGTTATATTAGACGTTTCGAATGAGAAATCAAGTCATCTGAACGCAGATATAGAAAATCAAGATCAACCCGTATAACCAAATCTATAAAGATGTCCTAGGCGATAGAGATATTTAAAGATGCGGTAAAGATTACGTGATACAGGTGTAATATGTATCGGAGCTGTACTTTAGCCTATACCTTAACTGTATAGATTAAATATTTACCGCATCTATATGATATCTATACTTGTTTCCAGTACAGTTTTATCTTTATCACATCTGTATCACATCTTATTCTATGCTATACCGCACCGGTACTTCAAGCAGGGATTTATCTTTATCGGATCTGTAGATAATATATACTGATTGTCTTTATAGTTGTACCTTTAACAAATCTCTACAATATCTTCATGCAGGCTATATCGCACCTGTAGCGCAATTATCGATTTTGTCTTTATCGAATCTGTGCTAAATATATACTGCCTGTCTTTACAGTTTTATCTTAAGCCTAAAACCGCTGTGTATAGCGTCAATCTAAACACTATCTTTATTTGTTGGCCTTGTGTATAAAAACGTTAAAAATGGCGCATCAACAAGATCAAGAATTTAAAGTTTACGAATTTGATGGAACCTTGGATATTTGTGTGCTTCCTACAATTATAATAATAATTTATGACATAATCATTAACCAAGGCTGCTGTCTCCAATGTGAAGTTATTTTCGATAGGGGGATCATTTACCACAATATCTATGTATAAACCACAAGTAAATAAAATGATAACTTACATCATAAACTGTTATTACACCTATAACCAATACTATACCTTTTGATGTGCCTACAGCAGAGAGCATTTTCTCAGTTCTGCTGTACTTATAACGTCCAACCGCGGATTTACGGGGGTGGTGATGGTAGTAGCGGTAATAACCCCCCCCCCCCCAGAAGGCCAAAAAAATCACCTAAAGCACTAGAAGTAAAGTGTTTTTGAACATGTAATTGGAAAAACTTTGTAAATAAATATATTTCATCGGCTAAAAGTTCCAGCGAAACACAATAAGAATGACTAAATTGCAAAGAAACTTTCTTAACGGTAAAACCTAAAACCAAGCCGGACGTTAAACAATGCATGGCTGAAGAATAGCTCTAAACCTTTATGGGGGTTTATAAACAGACCTGTTTGGAAAGTCCACTCACCAAAAAGATAAAGATATTTAAAGCTTATCCCAGCGCCAGCAGTACAAAGTACGAACCGACATCAATACAATGATCATATTACGTAATATTTTTTTCTTGAAATTACAATTCTGACCTCAGAAATGGCGGGAAATTCAGAAATAATGTACTTTAAAATAGTTGGTGGTAAAATAATACAAAGACATCAATTATTTCGAAGTAAGATTCTCGAAATATCTGAACCTACTAAAACTGTTTTATATTTTATCCCCTATAATTCTTCACTGTTTATTTTTCTTAATACTTTAATCTGTTGTCTTTTTTTTTTGTTTCGGCATCAGTTTATTAAAAACTTAGCAAAGCTACAAACGATACACTTTACCAACTATTTATAAAATGATTTTACTCTACATTAAAATTAATGTAAAAAACAAAATTAGAAAATGAGAAACATGAAACACATTTAACTTTAAAAATTTCAAGAGCCCACAAAAATGTCTAACTTTATTATTAAGCGTCCAATGCGTTTTCTACGTAGTCCCTGTTAATCACGTTTTATCCAAGCATACTATACGCCCTTAACGAGATATTATGCAACGTCACTATAAATTTTACTGCAAAAAAAACGGGTTAACCCTAACTGTAATTCTTGGTAGTACATTTGTATCATATTGTCCATCATAACCTTCTGTAATACTCTTAAAATATTTAGCGGTCGAATCTTATAAGAGGCGAGATTAGCTCAGGGTGCAAGGAGACCGACTCACAAACCAAAGATGGCCAGTTCGATTCCCCGCTAAGGTAAAGTATGCAGCGCATTTTTAAAATTAAAAATCTATCAATAAATACATTAGTGTAAATGAAATTTGCTAAAAAAAACAGAGGGGTTGTATAAAATATTATAAAAGAAAATATATCCGCGTAAAAAAATATTTTTTTTTTATCTAAAATTAATTGCTTGAATTATCTATACCGCACCTTAATTTGGACGATACAGCATCGGAATAGTATCTTTAAAAACCTATATCGTATCTTTACAGTACCTTCATGTGCTCTATACGCAATCTTAACCGCATCTGTACTTTAACTATATGTTGTCTTATATACAGAGTTAGTAAAGACAACTATACCCAATCGATATGTAATCTCTATCGTCGCGCTATCCATAGGGTACAGAAAGCCTGTATCGACTAAAGATTTAAATACAGGTTCGATATAGGTTCTGTATTGTGTGGTTATACGGGAAGTTATGAAGATTTATTGTTCCTATAGCTACACCAACTAAGAAAGAAGAGATTTGGTTTCAATTATGGCTGGAATATACCACTACATGTTTCGTTCTTATTTGAACTCATCAGGTGGACATAATTCTAACCATAATTGAAACCAAAAGCAAACAAGCAGATATATGCCAGAAAGTATAACATTAAAGGGAAGTTACAATAATAACGCCCTCTATGATGTGCGGCGAGGAAAAGTTGCAAAGCAACAAACCGGCAAATATATTCAATTATGGTTAGAATTATGTCCACCTGATGAGTTCAAATAAGAACGAAACATGTAGTGGTCTATTCCAGCCATAATTGAAACCAAATCTCTTCTTTCTTATTTATTGCTACACGGGCGTTTTCGTGTTGTGTGCTTAGAGGCCGGTGTGATCGTAGTTGACTGCTTTGTAGTTTCCGATCACATATTTGCCGGTTTGTTGCTTTGCAACTTTTCCTCGCCGCACATCATAGAGGGCGTTACTATTGTAAATTCCCTTTAATGCTACACCAACTGTTTACTTTTAATCTTTCCTTTGATAATCACATTTCGAAATACGCTCGGAAAGACGTATAAGACTAAAATAAAAAAACTTAAGTTAAGAATTGTTTTATTTACAATAAAATAAAATGAACTTCACGGAAGTAAAATTGGAACTTGTAAATAAAAGACAAAATGTTCGCAGAAAATAATTTTGTAGTCACACAACGCGTTATTGATATTAAAAAGTATCGCTTTTTTCTTAATTTTTAAAATAGTTGAAAAGATCCCAATAAAGTATTTTAAATAGTCTATCAAACTGATAAAAGTTTATAACGATCGGCGTTTGCGTTTTTGAATAAATAATTAATCAATTCCAAATTTTTAAAAAATACCTGGAAGGCGTCAGAGTAAAATTTGAGAGATAAGTAAAAACAAATTTCCAGTTTAATGCAAGCTCTATCGGATCCAAAAGTTTAAAAAAAATCGTGCGGACAGTTTTTGACAAATTCTTTTTTGAAAATTTTCAAAATTATTAAGTAGCGCCATTGCGATATTTTTCGGATTTTCGAAATTAGATTTATTTAATCGTATACTACCTAGCAAAGGCTCTCTAACAAGTGGTAGCCGATCCTGATCAGACAATTACTTTTTGAGTAAATGGGCGTTAAAGTCGAAATTTTCTAAAAGCTGTAGCGGCTGCCATTTTGAAGCTACAGGGTTCGGTAAAAAAGTTTTATTTGCCTTAAGTTCTTCTCTCAGGATTCCGTGCTCAAATTTTCAAGATTTTGATTTGGAAAAAATGCTACAAAAAAACTTCCGTTTCCGGTTTTGAATTTTTTTTTGAAAAGCTTAACTAGAACTACAATTTTCGATATACCTCTTGATTTAAAATTTCTTAAAAACCGGTTCAGTACTTTCACCTGAGAGGCGTCACCCACCCACCCATTTTTTAAAAACCATTTTTTGGGTTCCTTGAGCCCCAAAACGTGTATTTCCGTTAAAATCTAGATTTCGATAATTTTCATGAAATCAGTACTTCCCTATATTGAAGGTATGGGAAAGTAAAAAGGTAACGAAAGTATACCAAACAGTCTCAAAGCAGATAAAAAAGAAACATTTATCTTTCCTACGTTTTCAGTGTTTTATGTTGCCTACCCTAGCTTCAGTTAATGCTGTATCATATTCCACCCACCAGGTTACGACAGTAATCTTGTGGAATATTTTTAAACTCCTTTCGCAGCGCTATGCAAAGCTCGTTTAACGAAGCTGGTGCAATTACCTCACTTCTGACGCACTTGCGCAATATGTCCTATACATGTTCTATGCGGTTCATGTCGGGAGAACACGCTGGCTAATTCATAAGCGCGATTCCAACTTTGTCCAAGTATTCAGTGACACACCTCGCTACATGCGGTCTTGCCTTGTCTTCCATGCGAGAATTAAGTTATCGCCCATAAATGGAATAAATGGAGGCACCCGATCTCCTACAACGTCTACAATGTTATGTTGCGCAGGCACCGATCCTTTTTTTGACAAAGATTAACTCGGTACCGACCCCAATTGATATTCCTGCCCACACTATAACAAAAGCTTCCCCACATCCGATTCGTAGGGTGAGAGCACTCTGCAAAGCGTCACAGCTTGCGTCCACACTCATTCGGCGGAGGGAGTAAAGCAACAAAGGATAAATTACCCGTACATGTTTACCCTTGTTATATGTATTCAGACACTAAGAAATGTATTGCTTCATTACTTAATAATAAGTGGGCCGTTTTTATTAAACCTGAGTGTGTATATATTAAATCTAGATCCCTTCCACCTATCTCAAATTTTGGAGACAAGAAGCCCCCGCTTCTAGAAGCCACATCTTTGCACGTCCATTATATAAAGCGCAAATTCCTGTGTGCAACGGTCCGCTATAGTATTCAATAGAAATAAGCGAAATTGTACCGGGTGTCTTAACGATGCAAAATTCTTTAATGACTCCTTTGTTAATTAAGTTATCAAAAGGATATTAAATAAGTGGGCTACGTGACAATTGGTGCACATTCTAAAATTGTTATCGTGTATACAGGGTGTTCCACATTAGAGGGCCATACCAATTCTTACTGGCCATTTAATTATCCTTATGAATATTTTTTGTTTTTTTAATTCCTTTAAATTACTCCACCTTTTTTTAAATTGACTTTTGCGTACGTCACCGATAAAAGTCTGCACAAGGCACATTTCCACAGATTAGAGTTTTTTTTTCCATTACCGTTAAGTGTTAGTCAATGCAACGTACTATTCTCCAGATAGCTTAAAGTTGAATTTGGTTATACAGGGTGTTTGTTGCAACGATGCAAATACTTAGAGCTTATGTGTCATAACTCGTTTTTTTTTTACTGCATTTACTTTATTAGATAGTTGGGTAGAACTTTCTGCGCTTTATAAATTTTACTACTCTCCTTCTTCTTCCTCTTGTTGTAGGCCAATGGCCTGTTTAATACCCGCAGCTAGTGCGGGTTCTATGAGCCCTCTTTGCACGTATGCCGGGCAGGAGGCTGGCCTTACCCGTCGAAAGGAGAAGAAGTTCCACTAAATGGTTTACGATTGCCAAAGATGTTAGTATGACAACCGGGACCGACGGCTTAACGTGCCCATCCGAAGCACGGTTGGTTGCAGATATACCCTTATATTGGTCACCCATCCGAGTGGGGACCAGAGCGGACAGTGCTTAACTTTGAATACCGTGTGACCGGCATTCGCAGTTCTCCGCCGTGCAACCAACTAAAAAATTTTACTAAATAATGGTTATACCTAAATCTAACGGTTTTTGATAAAATTAGATTCTCAGCAAAAAATCAGGTAATTTCTAGAAATACAGACATCATAGGAGGCAGTGACACCTGTTTGTTGTTGTTTTTAAAAGAAACAACTACAAAACATTGTTTCAATTCACGTCAGAAATTTGTTTTTTTTTTAATTAATTTTGCAATGTTAGAATGCCTAATTTTATCCCCCTATACCTATGATACCTGGATTTCCAGAAATTACCTGAGCATAGGAGGCCAGATACCTGCAGAAATATACAGGGTGTTCAATTTAAAAAAAAACATAAGTTTGGTATACCCCTCTAATGTGGAACACCGTGTATAAACGAAAATAATTTGAGAATGTGTAAGCATTGTCAAGTAGAGCCCATGTGAACAATATCAGTTTGATAACTTAATTAACAAAATTGTTATCAAAGAATTTCGCGTCGTTGGGATACCCGGTATGTATACGCTTTGTTTCTATTATTGGAATAACATATGCTCCTTTCTTCGGGTGCTGGTTTTTCCAATATTTTTTTTTGGAATGTCTTTGCGGGCTCCTTTCCGTTTCCTTCCGCGGGATTTTCCTTCCGCTTTATTCCCGAGACCGACTCAGCGTCGAGGAAACATTTGGAGCGGCGCCGGCCGCCCAGTCCGCTAAATTCTATGTGACGCCTTCTATGAATTTTTGAAAATGTGCGTTTTAACACCTATTTAGTCAAAAGGGTGTCATCAGATCGGGACGAAATTTGATGTTAGAAATACGCTAGGGGTACACAACGTTACAAGCTACAAGAGCATTTGGAAATACTTCAACCGCGAGTGAAAAAAAAATCAAAATTTCGACTTTTTCATAACAAATATTGCCCAAAAACTGACAACACGATTTTTTTAATATTATATAATAGAGCTAGGAATAAGCTATAATTTATTTAGTTTGTGTCTCAGTTCGCTAGTGTTTCTGTGATGCCTTCTATGAATTTTTCAAGATCAAAAATCATGCAACTTTGTTAAATAAACGGGAGATGATCAAAAATTTCTGTTTAAGCTGAACTGCTCATAAGTGATGATCAGATTCAGAACTTAATTTTTAGAAGCACAATATTTAAGGAGGTTAATTTTTTCCTCCCACTAACTGTTTGGTGACCAAACGTGGCCTTCCTGTTTTGATTTTCTTTAAATTCAAAAAACGTTTTCTTTTCTCTTAAGAAACTGATAAATTTGGTTACTCATAGTACATCGTGCAGCTCATGGCGCCCTCAGCTACACTGCGCCAGATGTGAGATACAAAATGTCAGTAAACGAATCATTGCTGTTTGTTGTAATAGTCTGCGACAGGAGAATTTTTGATTCTTGTCTAGCAATCCCTGGTTAAAATTGCAAAGCCGGGAACGGTGCTAATCAGGTAATCAACAAATTCAAGCGAATCTACATAGATACAGTCTGAACATTTAAGCCTTACTGGTAGGGGTAGTGCAATCTATAGTCACTATTGACGCGTAAAGTGTTGATATAAAAATACTTTTGAAAATATGATAAGTTGATAATTAAAATTTGTAACGTATAGGAAAATTCAGAAAGTCTTTTGCTCATTTTTAATATTCCAGTTTATTTTGCCCGGGACTGAACCCTGGACGACTGGGCGAGAGCCCAGCACGTAAACTACTACAACAATCGGCGGCACAATCGGGGATTACATATCTTAATTTTTGCCATTCATAACTTAATACCCGTGATTAATAAATTGATTAACATAGTAAATAGTTAATCCGCCAGACTAGTTTTATCTAAGTGACGTCACATCAAGAAGTATAATGCATTGAAACTAAATGCGATTTAAAACTTGATTATC
The DNA here is from genome assembly GCA_958336395.1 of Ctenicera cuprea. Classification (NCBI taxonomy): domain Eukaryota; kingdom Metazoa; phylum Arthropoda; class Insecta; order Coleoptera; family Elateridae; genus Ctenicera; species Ctenicera cuprea. The sequence continues at coordinate 54,193,432 of OY284489.1, forward strand.
GTAAATTCAATAGGTACGGTGAGACACCCCAAGCTCAAAACGCGGTTTGTATTTTCTGCACTATTAAAAGCCACTTTAAAAAAGTGTGCAGGAAGACAAACAATCGGTGAGGTACGTGTTGACGGTGGCGATTCATCACAAGATTCAGAAACGGATGCATCCGATTTGGTTCTTCACTGCATTGTTATCGACTGCGTTGAAAATAAAGATCACCCACCCCACACAATAAAAGGGCCAATAAAAGAAACACAAGTTCTTCTTCAACTAGATACTGGAGCTGATGTTTCTTATATTCCAGAGAGTTTGTTCTAAAGGTTGCAAAATGTGACACTTATTTTTGGAAGAGATTAACAAGAACATGAAGACAATTTAGTGTTTATGCGAATGCTGGACCAACCCAGCATATGGATATATCCATCTTCACCGATGGATCTAAAACAAGACATGGAACATGTGTTGGAAATTTCTCCGACGACCTAAACCTACGCCAGAGTATACCACTAGGCAAAATTGCCACTGTCTTCCAAGCGGAGGTAGTGGGAATAATGCATGGTGCAAATGCAATTCTTGAACGACAAATCAAGAACCAACGTATTGGTATCTACAGTGATAGCAGAGCCGCTCTACTAGCCCTAGGCAGTTGCAAAATTACCTCAGGGGTGATAACGCGGTGTCGTGAAGTTCTCGACGATATCTCAAAAGATAATGTCGTTTCCCTTACATGGGTGAAAGGACATGACGGCACCTACGGCAATGAGAAGGCTGATGACATTGCGAGACTGGCCTCCGAACAACCCCTCTGGAGGCCAGAACCCGTAATTCCCATATCCCCGAAGACATTAAGCTTTATGCTATACCAAGAAACCTTAAAAACCTTCACACGAAGATGGGTTAACACTCAAAGCTGCCGTCAAGCAAGGGCTGCTATTACGGCACCCTCGCCGAAAACAGACAAAGAATGTGTGCAACTGTCCCGAAAAAACTTGCGACTAGTTGTGGCTATCTTATCTGGACACTGCACCCTAAAGCAACACATGCACAGGATGGGACAGGCGGACAGCCAAAACTGTTGTGCATGCAACGAGGATGACGAGTCGGCAGGACATGTCCTATGTCACTGCCCAGCTCTCGCAACAACCAGAGGATCCATGCCGGGGGACTTCTGGCCTAACATGGCCAAAATTAGCAGCACTCCAATTGCGGATGTCCTCAAGTACATCCAAAAGGTTGAATGGCTTGGGTGATGTCCAATGTGGAGAGCTGCTAGGGAGGTAGTACAAGGGGCCCACCTATTGTGGCCTAAGTGCGCGTGAGGTAACTCACACTCCCAATTCCTAATCCAGAATCCAGAACAAGAACATGATGAATGTTGGTGCCGAGTTTTAGAGAGCCTACAAGCAAACAACGTTACACTAAACATTTCTAAATGTCAGTTTGGTTAAATATCCATTAAGTTTCTTGGTCACATCATAGATGGCCAAGGCAATAGACCCAATCCAAAAAAGTAGAAGCTGTTATGCTTTTATCAGCGCCTGGAAGCGTAACAAAACTTAGGCGATTCGTAAGTATGTTCAATTATTTGGCAAAGTATGTTCGTAATGCAGCTGAAATGTCTAGACCATTACTAGAACTGCTGAGAACTGACGGGAACAAATGGAGGATAATGGTTTCTATCCAGTAACGTATATATCTACGGCTTTGTCCAGTACAGAAGCCAAATTTGCGCAAATTGAAAACTAGGCTCTTGGACGTATTCTTGTACCGAACCTTATGAAGCTGGAGATCCTTGACAAGCTTCGCGCAGGACATTTAGGTGTGGCGAAATGCAAAAGACTCGCGCTTAACACTGTGTGGTGGCCGGGAATTTGTGGTGACATCCAACACTGTTAGGTGTGCGTACAACAAGGAATAAATTCTAAACCTTACGCTTGCTACCTTTCGAATGCTTCCGTGGTCGGTAATCGGTGCTGATCTATGCGAATTTAATAACGGAACATATGTAGTAGTCCAAAATAACTTTTCTAGATATCTGAAAGTAGAACTGCTCAAGAGGACAGATGCTAAGGCGGTTATAGCGAAATACAAAAAAATATTTGCCCGAAATGGTATTGCCAAAGAAGATAGACCCGACAATGGTCCGCAATTTGTTCAAAAATACTGCCAAAGAATTTTGGTGTTGTCCAGTCACTAGCAGTCCTAGATTTCCCCAATCAGATGGTTTTGCAGAAAGTGGCGTGCACATGCCAAAACGCATTTTTTAAAAATGCGATGACTTGTCGTTAGAATTGCTAATGTATTGAGAAACCCCCCTTGAAAACGGTTACTCTTCAGCAGAGCTACTAATAGGACGAAGACTTCGTTCAGTGGTTGCTACAACGTCGGCTAACTTGCAGCCTAAAAACATGTTGAGCGAATAATGGCGAAAGAGGGGAAAATTCGTGCAAGGATAAAACGTAACTACGATAGCAGACATAGGGTAAAAAATCTGTGCGACCTGAACCCTAAACAGATTGTATGGGTAACCAATGAAAACAAAACCTGGTGTGGTTCAACAAAAAATAAGGCTTCCACGATCATGATGTAGCTACGGATAATGGAAACATCAAGAGACTTCGTTTTCACCTGGTTCCTATAACGCCTTCAAAGGAGCGAATAAAAACGAGGATCTTGAAAACCTGAATGAATGTGTTCCACAGTGTTCTCAGAAAAAGTGCGTGACTCGTTGGGGACGCGTTGTGAACAAGCCGAAACGTTGTAGTTGGTTATTGTATTTGTTATTGTCAAAATTATTATTTAATGGAAATGTGGTAGTCATGGTAAATAGACGTGAATTATGTATGATTTCTTCTTTTTCTTCTTTAACCATTCCTTATGCCCTTAGGGTGTCGGGTTAAACATGGCTAGGAATTGGTTTTATCGCTATGTTCCAGGAGGTGATGGAATCCTTCGACTTTTAGACCATCACGCTCCATCAGCTTATGCCAAACTCCTAATAGCTGTTTTTTTGGTACAACTGTATTTGAGGTGACTTTCAACCCCTCTTACGATTGCCGCGTTGTTAATGCGACATCCGGGACCACCTATTTGCGTGCCATTCCGAGAGCACGAGGTACCGCGTTGACTCGGCTTTCCAAATACTGACCAGACAAAGCTATGCTTAACTTTGCTGATCGCACTCGAATGGTTATTCTAACCGCGCCAACTCGGGGCCCATGTATGATTTCAATATATCAAAATACTACAGTATGCCGCTACAAAAAAAATTACTAAGGATGCCAATGTCTGCGGCATCTAGTGAGAGAAACTGGTCTACATGAGGTATTTCGCAAAACCAGCTTAGAAATCGATTAACATCCCCAGCTAGAAAATTATTGTACACAAAGTACAATCTTGCACTTATCTCCAGAGTTAATTGTGGTAGCAATTGTCAGTTGCCATCCCCAATAGGGAAGAATAGAGTCAGCGGACCTAGTCTGGATCGAAGATGGCAGAAGGTTCCCGTACAGGGATTTATGGCGATAAGCCTAAGGCAATATTTTATTTTGCCCTTGGCAAGCTCGCCACAGTGTTCCAGGCAGAAATGTATGCTATCTTAACCTGTGCCCAGGAGAACCAAAGCAGAGGTTACTCTCATAAGCATATCTATATATGCAGCGATAGCCAAGCGGCCCTCAAGGCTCTTGATTCTGTTATAACCAAATTAATGCTGGTCAAAGACTTTTGTTAGCCCCTAAGCATAACCTACTCTAGGTGCCCGGCTACAGCAACATTAGTGAAAACGAGGAAGCTGATGCTATGGTCAGAAAAGCTCTCAGAAGAGCCCCCCTTAGCCCGGAGCCGGCCCTCGGACTCCCCAGGACTACCGCAAGGCAGGAGATTGAGAACTGGGCTTGCTGCCAGTTGAAAATCCACTGTACCTTGCATCTAGGGCTGCGCCAGTCAAAGCTTCTTTTTTGAGAACCTTCGCCTTGACGTTCAAAACAACCTCTACGCTTAAGTAGGAAACATTCGGATCGTGGTCTAACTCGCCTAGTCTTTTTAACAAACACCTTAACACCATGGAAGTAGTAAACGACCCCATGTGCAGGTTCTTTGGAGAAGAGGATTCTTCCCTCCATCTTCTCACCCATTGTCCCAGACTAATAGTACTGGCGTACCGACACCTCGGCATCCCGTTTCCGGAGATAAAGAAATTACAGGATATCTCCATCAGCGGGGTACTAGCCTTTGGCTTAAGGTTCGGCCTGTATGAGGAGAGTCCCCGAACTAGCGGTGAATGTACAATGGGCCAATCAAGACTGCGTGCTGCGGCGTTCCGCAGCGCCGCTGGCAGTAAGAAGAAGAACTGTGTCAAACCTAAATTTGAGTAGTGGCAGCGACATTTGTGACAAACACGATGGGCACCATGAAGATAATTCGGATGGAGAAATGAAAATTCCCTTAGTTCAGCTTAGTTTGATTTTTTAACTGTTTTAAAATTTTTTTTAAATATTTTTACAAGATTTTTCAAAGTTGCATGTTATGTATTGGGTTTGTACAGAGCCTTCATTAATTACCAATACCCACGCGACCACAAAATATAGGCAACCCAACTTACACTGTTGGTAAGCCTTTTATCTAAAAATTCCCAAGCCGTTTGTTAACTTATCAAGGCTTGCTTGTTTACATACATAACCTTACTTTGAGTGTTGACAGTGACACTTACAGGGAATTTTTAGTTACCACGAGTACCAATTCTAAACTGACTTTAACATTTAAATCTAAAACTCCCCAAGTCACTGCGGACCAAAGGTCACGTGGATATCAGTAATTAACGAAGGCTCTGTGGTTGCTTTTGCCTAAATATATTTACTTATAACCAATTCTTAGGTTTCTTAAAAGTTGGCTGAAAATCGGTCAACTGACTGGTAAGAATTTGACCGGTCAAAAGCGCAATCGGTACCTAAAAAATGTATCCCCATTGAAACCCAAAAAGCTCCCACAAACCGCATTTCAATATATCTTCTGATTCTCGTAATATTACGGATGGTAACTTTCGAAATGATTCTTATTAACTGACATGCTTAAGGTAACAATTCAAGCTTTATAAGCTTCTAGAATGGCTTAACATTCCAAAAGAAGAAGGAAATAAAAACTCACCAGTTAAATTGGCAGCTAGTACAACCGGTTTTCCCATTTCCCCAGCCATGCTCTGGGGTGGCACCAACACAGCACGGTCCGATTCCTTCCTGGGAGGCAGCGTGTCCTCATCTTTCTTGAAAGGATTAATCGGTTGTTCCAGTTCATTCGCCTCACGTAGGTCACGGCCATCACGATTTACATCGTTATTCTGCAAGGATAACGCGATACCGCCGGGTTCCGCCCGATTTTCCGAGTACAACAAGAAAGCTATCGTAAACCACGCCGTCGAGACGATAACTGTGAGTTTTATTAACAAAGAACGTTTACGCGACAGCACGCCCATTTTATTATATTTTTGGTTCACTAAAAAACGAACTATTTGAAAAAATACGCGCACAAACTTCACACGTTTTGGGTTTAATGTGTTTCCATTCTTATCTCTTGTATCGGTGTATTAAAATCATCTTGGAACTAAATAAGCCTTTGCTCGATGATAAGGTTTTATCACAGTCAACTTGACATGATAAGGAATGATAAGGAATGTTTTCTGGTAAGCGCAGCCTGATATGTCCAGTGATACGCCTTCGTTTCTTCTAATGGTAATTTTGCATGCCTGAAACAATAAAATATGAATTAATTTCCTTTTTATCTACTTCATATCAAAGGTGGATTAAATAAAAAGCCACAAAAAACTTCACAAGCTCACATGATACGAAAATGTGACAGTTTAAGTGACATTTCGATTTTCCCAACTGCTTTTATTACAAGTTAACTGCGATCAGAGAGGCAGCTTCAAATCGATTTGTATGTAAAGCGTGTTGTTTTTGCCGCGACTTCTAATATTCGTTGCAAATCGAAAATCTCAACTTAAACGCGCTTGTAGAAATGGCGGTTTAACCAATTCCCGCAAAAGGAAGGCAAAAACACGCGCTTGCTTCCAGCAAAAGGAAAGAAAGTTGCAAATGAAATTCAATGAATGATAATAATCGGCAGTTTAGGGAGGAAAATTGAGCTTAAATTGCAAAATACAAGTTTAAAGTTAAATGTGAAAATATCAGTGAAGGTTTTGATAACATTTAAAAATTTGTTGTTTTGGTGGGAATAAAATGATTAAACCTTAAGTGAAGTTCATAAAATCAGAATTTCAACATTACAATTAATAAAAATTTTATGGATAACCGTTTGAGGAAAAACGTATTCAAAATGTCAATTTAAAAATTGATAATAAAATTCAATAATAGCATTTATTGTGGAAATGTAACAAATTAGCATTGTCGGAACTTTCCCATACTTCGTTCAATCACGTTTACCTTTTTACATTTGCTATTTTATATCATAACGTTCTAATACCAACACAGTGACGTCCGGACGATATTTTTCATAAATTCAGTTTAAAAAAATGATTTTAAATGGACAAGGCAAACATAGTACGTTATACATACAGAGCGAGCAAAAAAGGAGAGAACCACGTGACTATTGACTAATTTAAAGTAGTGAATTTTATTTTGCAATGTTACCTGCCGTGCTGATTTTCTTATGCAATGTCATTGTGTTTCATTGACGTTCGTGCACTCATTCTGTGCAGCTATTGCAATTTATGAATGAAATTTGTTTTTTCTACAATAATATTATTAAATAAATCCTATCATTTACTTTTGCTTTATTAAATGTTTTTACAACATTTTTAATTTGTGTGACGTGCCAAATTCATTTTTTATGAAATATGTTTTCTGTGCCCTAATTTGTACGTGCAACGCCAATGGTAATCGCCACAACTGTCAGATTTAGTTTCCTGAAACAGGGTGGCTACTTCTGTAGAATGGGTTGCCTATGTTAGGTGGTCACGTGGTTCTTCACCTTTTTTGCTCGCTCTGCATGTTTAAGACCAATTAAGCACAGGATTGGCCAACTCGTCCGATACTCATATTGTATGAAAAGGTGCAACGAAGAAATTTACCGAATCTGAATTTTGAGCACTTGCTAAATACCGAAATTTTGCCCAGTCTCTCACACGCCCTAATAACGAATATTCGACCATCACAAGTCTCACAAGTTTGCTTCATAAAATAGGGGTTTGGTACGTAAGTGATATATTTAAAATAGGGACCAATAAACATCATTACACGTGTGTTGGAACTCCTGGATCAAAAAAGTGGTTTAAAACAATGTCTGTCTATGGGTGGATGCACAAATCACTTAAATTAACAAATTATTTTGTTAAATAACACTACAGCTTTATTGTAGCTACAAAAAGAGTTCAACTAGCTTTCAATTTTAAAGTTCCTGTCAGTATTTCAATTTTAAATTTCCCGCCAGTAGGTTTAGTTGCGCTCGCGGCCGCTAGGGGAGCTGCTAAACGCTTACAAAGATTTGTGTGGGCGACATGTATCTATAAAAGTTAACTGATTTGTGGGTGGATGGGTATCTATGTGAGTATGTGTGTGATGCAGCTTTAAAAAAAAATCCAAAACCGAAAGCGGAAGTTAGTTACGTGTTTTTGACTAGAATTTTTTTCCGAAACCAAATTTAATAATTTTGAAAACGGAATCCAATACAAGACTTTAGAGCAAATCCAACGCTTTTTTGCCGAACTTTCTATTTACTCTAAAACGAGAGTAGATCAAGTAGATCGGGATCAAATTTAATAATGGAAATACCCTGAGAGTCCACAATGTCAAAAGCTACTAGAACTTTTGGAACTTCTAAAACTGTGAAGTTAAAAAATATCAAAATATTCACTTTTTCAAAAACTGGCCATACGAATTTTCCAGCGTTATAGAACTATGGATTAGCTACAATTTGGTTCGTGTCTCAGTCCGCTAGATAAGAGAAGAACATGCAGAAGTGACAAGAAACTTGAAAGGTGTAAGTCATAAAAAGCTTTGAAACTTAAAACTGCTTAACTAATACAAAGTTCGTATTTAAAGAACAAGTATTTGGAAATACTCAAACGCCACAAGGCCAATAATTTCGCTTGGCCGATGTTGAGGAAAGCAGTTAAAATTAAAACCCCTACAGACGCCTCGCACTGAGCATTTTAACAAGTAGGAAGAACGAAATCAAACTTAAAGAAATTAGCACATCGCCGTCAGCGCTACCTGCGTAGCAATCTTGACAAACAATTCGGAACCAACATAACTAGAGCTAACCTTAGATACCCCACACAACTATAAACCACGATTAGTAATTAATAACAGCACATTAAATTACCACGTGGTGGCTATTAACCACGCTATAGTTATAAACAAACACCACGAACTTTCACGCGACATACCCCACCGTAGCCGCTGAACGCGCATGCCGAAATTAATTATTACCACGCAAGGCTGGAGCAATTCATCCACGAACAAACACAAACCACCCGTGTTTTGTATCAAAAGACGTAGAATTTAAAGAACAACTCTATCCTATAACCTAAAACACTACTATTTTTGATCTTAACAAGATAAAGTGAATATTAAGAAAATGATCAAAACTGACAACTCAGGGTCCACCGAAACATTAACTCTTTCATAAAAAGCAACAACGCTTTGTGTGTCGTGCCAAAAATTTAAATTTCACTTCTTTTTTCCGACGAACACGAAGAAGCCCTACCGCCTACCCTATGCCGCATCCTGGCCTCATCACACTACGTCACTACTCGTCGCCATCGGTCTCGCTCGTTTTCGGCCCGAACCATGTCGTCCCGCCTCCGAGCACTGGTCACGGTTCCCTACACGTTGCCAACCCAGGACGTGGACGCCTCTAGATCGCACCACCGCTCCTCGCCAACTTCTATCGTCGTCGGTTAGCACAGGTCTATAGACGAGAGCCATCCCCGAACAGGAGATAAATCCTGCCCCGAGTCCGGCTCCACGAGGTCCCAGACGACCCAGCTCCGAATACTCTCGACGATTCCAGCAGCGATTAGCCAAGTTATTCGACGCCCCGCCCATCCAACCGCCCCTACACAGCAAGTCAGTCTACTGCCCGCCAGGAGTCCAGTGCCGCCGCCTTTCACTCCGCTGTCACGGAGTCCGTGGGCTACCAGCCGCCCCCGCTTATCACCCCCTTGCCGCTCACGCCTTCACCAAGTGAGACAGCCGTGCTGCTAGCTCACCATCAAGCCTCAGGATGACGCCACCTTCTTTGGGATCTTGGACAAAAGAAGCACACGACTTTTTATTTTCCAAAATTCCCTTAATATAAAAATTTGTTGATCATACCGTATACATCTGCCACAATTTCACTGGAAACCTAGGAACGGATACAATAAGGACACGCTATGACAGACATGGGCCAGGTGGGGTTTCACGTATCCATAAATATTTTAACATTTTCTGTAAATAATATCATTAAACTGTATCGCTTCCTTGTCGCACTGATTGGTTATTTACGTTGCTAATAAAATAATGGCCCTGACCCACCGCATTGCAGGCCAAACTCCCCATTGGAGTGTAGTGCCAGCGACTTTACTTTTTTTTTAAATAAAATAATGACGATGTACATATAACTATCATTGTTTTTATTTTGCGCCAACTACGCCGCCAAATATTTACCTCCTTAACCGAACTTTCTGTGAAGAATAAGTTCGTTACACTTCTTGTGGTTCGGAGCCCGTGTTAAACAGTAGGTGCCCGGTATGTCTATGTGAATCACTAAAAAACACTCTCACCACAGGCATAGGAGAAAAAGTTACCACGCTTACTGGAGAAGTGAAGAGCAAAACGACTGAGAAGCAGAATCCAAACACGAACTAAAATAACCGCTATCACTATGTGCAAACTAAACCACAAAACACGGAAAGTTTTCTATCTACGGTGTAAAACCACGTGTACTTTTCCGAAGTTCCCAAATTACGAAAACAACGATATAAATCTGACTAACCTGTTGTTATTCCCAGAATGCAAGGTCTCGCGGATCATTAAAACAAATAATTAATAATTCCTTTATTTATGAAACTGCAAACATCTAAGACTTCCTGTTTTTTTTTGCACCAACATTTATGATCAAGTCTCTGATATAATCTTTATAAATATAAGTATTTCGTATTAGCGTCGATAATAATCAATAACAAAGAGAAGTTTAGCGGTATTTTGTTAATGAAATTTTAATAGCGTCGTAATTAATCATTCGATTAGTAACGTTTAATGGTTTGGCAACGCTGTAAGTGGTTTTACAGAAGTGATTGCTGAAATTTAAAATAACAAATTTAAAGGTACATTTATCACTAATTGCTTAATTTAATAGTGTGAAAATATTGCAAATTGGCAAACTTGTTGGAGGTACTTCCTATTTTTTTCAAATTAATAAAAATTTTGATTTAATTTGTAACTTACGTCATAATTTTAAACAATTACTCACAATTCAAGGTAAATGCCTCTTAAAAACGGTAATACTTTATTTTTGGTTAAACAAATGTTTTCTGGTATAATGTTACAAGGTTAATACAAAATAAAGATGATTTAAAAATAAATCCAGACTTCTTTGTTCTGGAATTTAATTGCGTATAAATAGAAGTTAGCAGCACTAATTTGAATTGCAGTATTCGCAAAAAGTGTTGTTTGTAATTTTATAAATAATATGCTAGCAGCGTTTTTTTGTTTGAAGACTTGAATAAATACACCAAGGTATAAACCGCACCAGGAAATGTTTACGTGTGTTTTCATATAATTAAGTTTTTGTTATAAGCGGTCTGATAATAAATTTTGTATTATTTTTGACGTTCAGTAAAACCTCTAATGGAATTTAATGAAATAAATTGTTTTTCTTGTATATTTTACATACAATTAATTGTTACGTTAAGCAAATTAGGTGCTGCATAAAATCAATTTCAATGTCACAAAAGACAAATTAGAAACTTTATACAGGGTGCACTTTTAGTGTAGGATGCTTACATAGCGCCTTTAAAAGCGGGCAGCACAAAATGCGCTTTTTATTGTCACACCCAGTATGTTTTCATCACACTTTATTCAAGTTTTAGTTCTCTTTCACACAACCTTCTACACCTCAGCCCCTTCCCCAAAGGTAAATAAAAAATGAAGGGGGGCACTAAAAAAATCGTACGTCCATGATTGACTCATACATGACAAATACCGCAAATTGTGTACCAATCTGAGACATGCGGTTTTGTTTTCACCGCCCACTTTGATTAAATTTTTTTGGCGCTCTGTATATAAAGTATCTAAGACTAGCCGAACATACGCCGAAGACATGGGGAAACTAAAAATCTCGTATATAATCTCCCTGAAATGCTCACGTCATGTTTTGGTATTCCTGTGGTAAGCTTCCAGTTTAATTACGGCTTAAATTAATTAATTTGCGATTGTAATGAAAAAGTTCGGTTTATAACTCCGAAATTACGCATCGCTGCATGCGACTCCTCATAGGACAGTTAACAAACGGGTGTTGCACGCTCGGGACCGACAACATAACCATACCGAAGGTTGTGCGGTTCAAATTCCGCTCACCACCAATTTTGTTCTTTATTATCGTTTTTAATTTCTAATTATCAGTTTTATTTTATAAAAGCTAAGTATGGATATTAATAATAATAACAATATTTATTGAACATAAGTCGAAATAATTACAATAAAAAAAAACAAATATTATTATTATTTTTGCCCTCCTAGTTGTTATGTTATAGAATGGGTACTTATGTTACTAGTGGGATAAAGGCGTTATTATAACACGAGTTTGAAAGTGCGTGTGCCATAATAATGCATTATCCCACGTGCGACAAACAAAATTTTATCTACGACTGCTCAAAATTTGTTAACAATCGAATTTTTTTGCCTGAAATTATATTTGGCATTTCGCATTATTTTTTTTGCAAATGTCAAGTCACTTCTAAAATACTTTTGTTTTAAAATCAGGAACGAGATAGATTCGATTTGTACAATACTATGTCAACCAGCCAGTTTTCTTATAAACAAAGATTTAATTTTGTTCGTGTAAATAAAATGAGTTAGGTAATGAGTTCATTATCTCACTAGCGAGATAATGAACTTCATTACCTAACACAAAAATTACCCATTGAATATTTATAAAATATTGAGAAACTTTGAAATAACCAGAAATTTTTCAAATCAGCTGATATAATCGTAGAACTAGATTAAAGTTACTATTGTTGTTGAGTGTTGTTGTTAAATGTAAACAAGAGAAAATAACAGCAAACTAATAATTAGAAATTAAACAAAAAATAATAATAAAAATTATGGCGATTGGAGAGATTTGAACCGCTGCACTTTCGGTACCTCGATTAAATCGTAAGAGTTTGTTAACTGCGCTATGAACAGACGCATTATGAATTAAATTAAAATCAAAATGCTGAATGTTTTGCGCGCAAGAACGGGACAATTTCTCAAAAACACGACTTTCTGGTGTCCCGCTAGCTTTTCCAAGAAGAAGGCGGAACACGGGCATGATAATCGGTCATCTCAAGTATAGAGGTACCTCCTAGTTAAAGTTAATACTTTTCAGGAAAATTGTGATTTTATTTAGGGAAACCAAACAGTCACAAGTACTATCGAGTTTAACAGTAAATTTAACAACCAACAATAAACATTGAGTAGTATTAGACAACAAAAACAGACTAATGAACAGTAAACAATTCAGAATTAACATTAAATAATGACGTAAGCCGTCTCGTCTAACCTTGTCGCGTGTTGTCTCGGGTGACTCGTGTCTCAACTTGCGAGATGAGACAAACATGACGAAACGAGACCTCTTGCTTCGATTCAATTACATTCACAGTCAATTTTTTCGATTATTTTACGAGGTAGCTCACGCCACGTGGTGAATCTACTGATCAATGCAATTATGTTTATATCCATTGCAGGAAACAATACATAACCGTTGTCATGGAAACCATTCACTTATAATTTAACATGGTCGATGTTAATGTCAGCTGTACCGTTGAAGAGCGTATTATAATTGATTTTCTCGTTATTACAAACATTTTACGCAGAATTAGCTCACAGATCAAGAATGTACATCCAAAAAGCAGCAACTAATTGAATGGCCGTGAAACTAGTTGTGACAATCCAGGACAAAGTTCAACTACAACCAGAGTCATTCCTGATGTTGCTAAACGTCTTGAAATTGTTGTGAGCTGAGTCTGCGTTAAATTTCTGGTTTGACCGCAGCATTCACGAGAATTCTTAGCGAGAAATTAAATTATAATACGCTGTTTTGCGGTACAGTTGATATTTACATCAGCCATGTTAATAATAAGTGAACGGTTTCCGTGGCAACGGTTATGAATTGTTTCCTGTTTAGAGTAAAGTACGTTGGATAATGTGCATAACAAATAATTGCATAATTCACCAAATTCACTGTCATGTTTGAATGACTTTTTCATAATATTGAAAATAAAAACGTTTGGTCTATAGTTAGGCCTATTGATATAAGGGTGGTAATATTTAATGGCACGTTGTTGCTATAATTATCTGTTATTATAGGGTGTAAAAAGTAATTTCAAATCTTACACTGATTACGGTAGTTAAGGTAAATTTGGGCTATGTTCAGACTTTCATTTATTTTTTTAAGACGTTATCTTTTTGTGGATATGAGTTCATATTTTATATTAAGTGGCAAAATTTTTTTAAATGGTTTTCATAGTGAATTATTAAATCACTAAGTAGTTGGTTTTCCTTCGATTACAAATATGCTTAGTAAGTGCTATTCATTTAACCAATTACAAACGCAAATATCGCAACAGAAAATCAAGTTTACCTATGAATGTAATAGTAAAACAGAAAACTAAAACAAACTTGATCACACTAATGGATTTTTTAGATACGTTACCTCCTATTGTAAAGTATAACCTCGTTATAACAACAACAACAACAACAACAAATGACGAACTCAAATTAGTCGTAACTACTGAAATTGACATAAAATTCTGCACAACTTTGCTAAGTTACCTAACACTTCTATATTTTCTATTTTTCGTTACGTTTTATATACAGGGTGATCTAAAATTTATGTCCTCTGACAAAGGGGCATATTGTACGTTTGAAAACACAACGAAAAGGTCCGATAAACATGTTTTCAAAACTGCTTCCCTGGAGAGTTACAGGCGGTTGAAGATGACCTCTACCATGCAGCTTTACTTGAATAACTTTTGACTGCTTTCCAGTAGGTACTTCAAATTTGATATAGAGTCATCCTCAACACGTTGCTACATGCTGTGTAATTTTTATCATAATCTGTTCTGTGGAACGGGTTATTTCAAGGCCACATGACTATTGAACCTTGAAATAACCGGTTCCACGAATCCGATTATAATAAAAATTACACAGCATGTAGCAAGTTATTAACGACGACTGCATATCAAATTTGAAGTACCTAGCTCAAAGCGATCAACAGTTATTCAAGAAAACCTGTATCTTAAAGGTCATCTTCAAGTGCCTGTACCTCAGGAAAGCATTTTGGAAAATATGTTTATAGAATCGTTTCGCCTTATTTTTAAAAGTACAATATGGCCCTATTTGCTGAGAGACTGTACATCGATTTAAGGTAACTAGGAGAACCCGTGAGCTACGCCTCCGATTTTCTTTTTAGTTATTTCGTACACAGCCCTCGCTGCTCTGAATGTTTTCTCCGCATAGTTGGAACCGGAAAGCAAATCTCGCGAAAAAAAAACTTAAAGGAAGCCCGCAAAAATAGCGAAAAATCCAGCAAACATGAACCCCGGTGAAAAATGTTTAAAAAGAAATACCTTAGTAAGATCTCCAGTAAAAACACCCCCCGAAAGAATTCTTAACATAGCCCTAGAAACAATTAAAAAAAAGCGGGAAAAAAGCTAGTTACATCGTTTAACTTAGCACTTCAAACTGTTTTCGAAACTTATAAATACGCACTAGCAAAATCTCGTTAGACATATATCTATATTAAATCCCAAACTGTCTCACCATAACAAGACGACGAGCTACGGCAAATAATTACGTAGCAGCCACGTAGGGCGGCTCGGCAGACACACGAATGTCTGGTATTTTATTTCTTAATTTACTGATTAAGTAGCTGCTATTAAATTTTATTAGTCAACTTTTACAGACCATACAATTTTGAAAGGAAAAAATTGCGATGTGTTTCATGTCCTCAATTTATTCTAATAAAACTTAAAAAAATTAAGTCTTGATACAGCTCTCGATAACAAATTTACATTGCATTTCATTAGGTTTTGCTGCGAAGAACGCAAATCTATACATATATTAAAACTGAAAATATGTACAAGTCAAAGCAGTAATTGGAAAACAGATATTGAACAATTGCAATACAAGCGATCTTTGCTCACAAATTTAAAAAATAAATACGGCCACCTCCGGTTTAGCTATGAGACGAAATGAACCGATTACATTTTGTTTATCGTGTGTGGAAAATGTTATTACGCTTATGTTTAACGATAAATAGGCCATGAATTAATAAACAGAAACTAAACTTAACCCAAATATTGGGAGCTGAAAGTATAATAAATAACGCGCTGGAAACAAACTACTGCGGATTAAACTACCGCTTTTATTTAAAAGAAATAACTGTAACCGTGGGCTACGCCCTACAGTTTCATAGAAAAAATATAACCCAACGCGCCGCTTGGGTTACATAATCTCAGCTGCAGCCGCATCCTTTCAAAATGAGACAGGATATGTAAAACTACAGCAACCGCAATATAATTCATAAAACTACGACTTCGATTCGCGATTCGCAATACTACCTACTACTTCATTAACATATTTATTATTAAAAAAAAGCGTGAGGCATAGCCCATGAGTTTTGCTAGTCTGCATATATTTCCCAAATAAAATTTTGCTCTTATTCATATAAATTGATTAGCAAGAAAAATCCGCATATCTTTTTCAGGCAAAGCTCTTTATTAATTATACAGCAAGAAAATACACGTGTTTTGTTTTCTCCGGGATATTGTTTTCCAGAGTTTTGTTGCTCCGAGGAAGGTTTTTCCTAGAGCATGTTTCTACCGAAGCTTTTTTTTTAGACAATGTTTGTCGGTGGGTAATTGCTCCATACATATTTTTCCCAGGAAATTTGTTCTCGTACTTTTTTCAGAGATGTTTTCACCGTAAACCGTAAGTGGTAAGCAAACCTTTGTTTTTTTTTTTGATAAATAATAATGTAACCGCATTTCGGAAAAGGTAATATTTAGTATAACTCGTGCCTTCAAAGACGACGTGGCATCTCAGACTGCAACAGCGCAAAACCTTGCCCGATAGTGCATTTAGCGTTCTTGCGTGTTGCTCTTCGCAAGCTCTTGAAATCAAGTGCTGCGCCAGCTTTTTAAACAAATGGTTGGGAGCTGCATGCTTTATCCTTTGTGCTTGAGTTCGAAATGACAGCAGCAGATAATAATATAAACAAATAGTAAACAGCATAGGAGCCAATTTCTGTCCAATATTATAGCGGTCCACTGTACAAAGGAAGATGGACTTTATATAAAAGCCAGCAAATGTTGCGACAGGCAGAAGAGATTCGAATTCAATATAAATATAAATATATATTTGGAAATTTTCGGTATTAAAGCCAAACTAACAAATTATTTAATATTTTTAATAATTTTTGAATTAATTTGGGCCGCGATAAACCAAATTTATGTTTGCATGTAATCCATAAGCGTAACACATTAATTCAAACTCGCTAGAATAAATGTTTTACATCACAATGGTAGGGTAATAAATCGGAAACATAAAAAATTGAGAACTTTATTGAAACAGCGTGTCCGGCAGCTCCACCTTTTTTGATAAGCTCGGTGGAAGAGCAAACTTTTTTAGCTATGATACATTTCAGAGGGAAAACGGCGCTCTACTAAATACTATTTATCAACGCGGAGAGTGCGGACAAATATGATAAATGGCGTCATTATACAACAAACGTGAAATATGGCCGCCGAGAGAAGGGTTGACAAAGGGAAATTTGATGAGTTTCAGAAGTTGGCAGCTTGGAGAGGATTTTGGGGGAAATACGAGAATGGTGCCCGAACAATGATGGGAACAAAACATAATACACACCAAACAAATCGGCTTAGACATCTTATATCCTGTAGTTTATGGGACGAGATTTTTCCTCCTGTTGGAGGTTGTATTTACTCGTTTCTTCCTGTTTTGTCGGTTTCCCCCTTAATCGTTCCGCAAACTTTCACGTGTTCGTAGTTTTGTACCTACTTTTCGTGAACGAAGAGCAAACTTTATAGGTTCGCCACATTTTATGGGCTCAATTTATTTACCTTAGGTAAAAGCTCGGTAGATTATGAAAAGGTGCCCCGGAGATTCTCGGATAACCTACTATGAAAAACGCGACTGAAAAAATTACCCGTATTTTTCATAAAAGTTAAAGTATGGGCTCCCCTTTATCTCGTTTTATTTTTGCCTAACATATTTGCAATTTATCTTCGTTTGTCGCAGGGAACACCGGAATGAGACAAAGGAGAAAATGTTGAAAGAATGGAAATGGCTAGATTTATCGCCTTTTGTAATAAAATACTCTCCTGCAACCTTGTAGATCGTGAATTTTTGATAAAATCTGCACGGAACTTTTTTTACAAGCACTTTTCTGGATTATCTTTTCCTTGTCTGGGGTTTTCTTAAATATGGAGTCTTTGTGTTGCCTGTTGCTTTGTACATGCTTACAGCTTCATGAAAATTTTTTAGAAACATTTTCAGATTAGATTCCCGACTTTAACGTTTCTACTGCAAATGCTTCTAAAATTCAACTCAAAACTATTTTTTTATCCGTTTTCCAATTAACATTTATTTAATACAAAGGCGGTTAATTAAATCTTTGAAAGCTTTCTCGAAAAAATCGCAAACGCGCTTTAGACTGATAAAAAGGAAGTTGCTATCTAGATTCAGACTAAGCAACACTCCAGAGTAACCCAGCACAGCAAGCTACGTCTCGGGCCCAGCAGCAACGTCCTGCGACTTATTTTGAAATCATGCAAGCTTAAGCTCTACGGTCCGAAAAAACAATGCTTTAGAATTTGCTTGCAAATCCGGGGTCAGCTAACGTTCAGAAAACTTTCAACACATCACGCTCCTGCTAGAGCCCCAAGGGGAGAGGGATACTCGAATTCACTCGAAACTTTTGCCTGCACTCAATTGACGGATATATTATATTACCTATACCTCTTCTCACACGCAAAAATTCGAACGTCTAAATGCGAGTGATGATATACCGAGTTAGTCGCTGAATTCTGTACGCATTGCGACATTTTTGTTAAACATTATTTTTTGATTTTAATATCGTTGGCTGACATAATAGTGAAATGTAAATCATAAAACACAAACGGAATTTGGAATTTGAATGTATTTACGACTTATTCTCATCAGTTGCTAGGCCGAATGTGCACAACAACTGCGAGTGCTCTTCGAGTATACCGTTTTTTTACCATTATTCGTTGCGTGCACGAATTCAAGTACTCGAATTATTTGTGCACGCAAGTTTTGCAAGTGAATTGGAGCATTGCATCCATCCTACTTTCGGATCAAGCGCAAAATTGTGGTATAGCGCAAACCAACACAGCAAGTTTCCCCTAAAGCCCTGCTGCACCCTGCTCCTTGTAGTGCCTTGCAGCACCTCAACAGAATCAGCAGAACCTGCTTGATCTCTACAGCATTCTGGGCGTTCTAGAGCCCCGCAGTGCCACTATAGAATCGGAAGTACCGGACAGCTCCACTGGTCTATGTCTACACATCCTGCTCCTTCTACAATCCCGCAGCACCCCAACAGAACCAGCAGGACCTACCAGTACCCTGCCCGATCTCTACGCAGATCCCCGAAACTATGACTGCGTCTCAGCGCCTTAGGGACCGTTCCCATTATTATGTCTTCAGAGGGCGTGTGATTTCCATAATAAACTTGTTTTGTCCTTTTCTCTTTTTTTGGTTATTGTTTATCTATTAATTTGTTTGTATCTGATAATCATTGTTGTTAAAATATGATTTTGTTAACTAAATAGTTCAGCTAAAAGGTATATACTTATAAAAAAATATACTTTTACTTCATATATTTTCTATTTTACATGTAATTACACAAATGTTTTAAAATTTTTGAAAATTTTTGAAATAATTCGAAATTGTTACAATTTATCAAAGTTTTTGAAAATTTTGATTATTTTAAAAATTTTAATTATTTAAAAGATTTAAATTATTTTTAAAACTCTTGAAAATTTTGTTAATTTCTTTAAACATTCGAAAAATTTTTAAAATCGTTAAAATTTCATTCTTTTTGCAAAATTTTTGAAAATTTTGAAATTTCTTTGATTCTTAAGACGTTAACCTTACCGATCGGTAGATGGAAAACACTGATTTGCGCAGAACGGCTGTTCAACATGTGTAGAATACGAATCTTAACGTTTTTTTTTCGAACGCGTCTATATTAAAGTAGAGCACCTCCCCCCTCATAGTTTTTGATATTTTGTATTTTTTAGTTGGCAACAAATGTTTATTCGTTGAAGTCTTCAAATCGATGTTGCACGTCCTATACAAGTACACCCCCCACAGTGGTGTTCACTCAATGGAAAGTTGTTCCTATTGTCATTTAACACGCTCATAGCGATTTTGAAGCAGAAATACCTAAATTTTTAAAATTACAAACTACCGATGGTGAGGGACAGTGGGAGTTGATAGGGTGAGATCGCGTTTGAGCACACTCGACATACATAGAATACGAATTTAAGGTTTTTATTCGAGCGCGTTTATATTAAAGTAGAGCACTCCTCCCCACCCAACTCCTTTTTTTGGCGAACCAACCTCGTTTTATTTCGATGTCATCAAACTGCAGTTACGGGTCTCACAAAAAAGAAGTGTACAACCTTTTTTGTAGAAAACTTTGTAGATTTGATTTTATATAAACCTATTTTTCTGTACGATGACGAGAAAACGAGTTATTGCAAAAAAACCTTTTCAGCATCATGCTGCCCAGCGCTGACCCCGGGGTGGGCGGGAAATTAAAACGTTTAATGACACCCACATGAAGCGCTTAACATCACTTAATCTTCGCCAACATTTTTTTTACACTTTGCAGTGATTAGCTGCATGCCGTGCCCTTATTTGCAGCTCGCGACCTTAATGCGATGTGTCCTCCTCTGAGTTTGTTTTCGTAATGAGCTATCAGCAAATTATATCCCAATTATACAAACAAATAATATACATCCAAAAGAGCGCATATGTATGGAATACTTTAGCGGGCCACTGCGCAAAGGAATCTGTGCCTTATAATAATGTACGCGTAAATATGTGAGTTCTAGTAGTACAGGCCCCTCGCCACCAAATGTTTAGGCATGTGGAAGGAATCCGGATTAGCTAGAACTATATATACTACATTACAAAGTAATTAGAACACTGTTCGAAAAATTAGAAAATATTCCGAAATAATTCTAAAATTCAAGTAATTGCAAGTAATTAAGTAAATGATTCAAATAACAATTCCGATAATAAACTGCCTGTATATGCATAGTCAAAACGTACATGTTTTGAACTAATTAGTAATTAGTAGCATGAAATAATTAGTAAACTACTCCAAGAAATTAAAAGTGGTTTTGATTTTTGAAGTAAATTATTTTGTAAAATACTTAAAGAGTGCTTCAGAGTACAAAACAGAATAATTATAGTTATTAAAGTGAAGAAAATCAAGCTGACAGCGTTGCTAATACAAAAAAGTAATTAAAAATAATTAGGCGGATTAGACGACGTGTAATATACAAAAGAGGTTTGGATATTTTAAAAAATCGCTATTAAACAAAAAATTCCGACAGTTATTTTTTTTCATTTCATTGAAACTTAACTACAATTTAGACATTTTCATGAATCGATATTTTCCTTAAACTAATTTAAAACTGCAATACAAAATTACATCTAAATAAAAGCCTTTTTTTTTTTTAAAAGAATCATGAGGCCGTGCGTGAGCACGACCCCATGATTCCCATCCCACCCCCTTACCCGGGCTCAGCACACTAAGGCTTTTCACCGGTCTAACATGCCCCACCCCTGAAAGACATGCAACCCAACATACACACCTACATACACCATCCATGGACTCGTCAGATTTAACTTATTCAGAAAAATTAGTGACGAGCAGTGGAGTCGAACCAACTGCCATTGAGAGTCTAGTTTCAAAGCCTGGGACTTTAACCACTAGACCACCCGCCGGCCCGAAAAAATAAAAGCTTGAAAACAAAGTTCTTTTTAAATCTCTTTTACTGAAATGCAAAAATGTTTCCAAATTGCATCTGGTTAAACTAAGCCGATCTTTATCCCGGACCTAATATAATTAGGGAAAACTTAAAGAAAACAAGAGAAAAGTTAAGGAAAGCTTGTCTCTTCGTATTTTAAACTTTCTAAGAGTCTCTGAGCAAACTCGACTATTAAATGCTTCAAAGGCCTCAACGGTTATTCACTGCTGGCTTTCCTAGTAATAAATTCTGCCTTTACATTACAAAACTTTGAGGAAGTAGTTTACTTCAGCAGCGCTGATGTTTCAGTGTGTCTTTTGTGCCTTTATGTAAACGATCTTTCATTAAAGCGTTGTTTATAAACAACATTTTTTTGACGATTTTTTACATAGATTATTACGATAAAAGAAGTTTTAAATTTACTTGTTTTGTGCAAAGTTAAATGTCATTTTTGGAAGTTATGGATTTAAATGTCATTTTAATACTTTGACAAATGATCGTGAGAGTTATTAGTTTAAAAAATACTATTTTTAAAATAGTAGATCAGTGAAGAAGACAAAAAAAAGAGTGTTAGTTAGTTACGGCTCGCCCCGTAAACAGAAACGCAGAATTCTGGATTTCTGAAAGAAAAAAGACGGAAAACCAGTGTTAATAGCGTTTTCTAGTTCGATAAAATTTATAACCAAACGGATGGAAGTATTTTGAATCATATTGAAAGTATTCAAAAGTAAGATAGTGTAAATAGTGCAATCCAATACGTGTTTGAGGCTACAGTGGAGGAAGCTGCGAAATTAAATTAACGATCTTGAATAAATAAATGGTCATAAGATTGTTATTTGGAGCTGAGTGGTGTGTTTATTTTGAAATAATCTAACCAGAGAAGAAAGAGTACATCATATAAAAGTTATCAAGTCAAGGACCACAACAGTAATTGTGAAGAAACTAAGATAAGCGTTTGTTTAAAAAACGTAGAATTTTAAAATTTCTTGATTTTAAATTGACATTGAATTAAGACCTTTGTAATGTGATATTTGGTTGTGTGTTTCTGTTTTATTCATCTTATCCTATTTTTTTCCTAAGGCTTAATAACAGCCCTCAGATTTAAAAATTACATTGAAAATAATTGGTAATTGGGAGATACAAGCATTTAAAAATGGTCTTCGGGTAAGTTCGTTGGGGTTGTTATAGGCTCATATCATAGCAATATACAGGGTGTTAATGAATTGTAGGGACAAACTTCTAGGGCTTGCAAAACGCAACAAAGCAAACAGCTTCTGTTAATAAATGTGTCAAAAGTGTTTCCTTTCAGGGATAGAGCTTCTCAAAGATTCTTTAAGAAGCGCCTAAATGTAGGCAACTCAATTTACTACCTACTATTTGTTTCCATAAAGATGGAAATTAATACAAGGTAAATAAAGCCCTCTTTCCCACTTTTCAAATTCAAATTAAATTTAAAATAAATTAATTAACAAAATGTTTCAAAACTAAGCATTAGAAAATACCAAAATTACAAAGGAAAAATCAACTATTTGAAAAATTTACAATAACTAATTCAAAAATTAACAAAATTATAGTAAATGTTCAAAATGTCGCCCCCAGCTTCTACACACGAAGCACATCTACGAAGTAAATTCCTGCGCACCGCTCCAAATATACCAGGAGTCTGTTGAACTTCTTCACATGCAGCAAGAATACGCGCCGTAAGTTCTTCTACAGTTTCAACTGGGGTAGCATACACTAACGTTTTAACATGACCCCACAAAAAAAAATCAAGTGGGGTCAAATCAGGAGAACGTGGAGGCCACGCCACATGCCCTCCTCGACCTATCCATCTGTTGGGAAAAGTGTTATTTAAAAATTCCCTGACTTCCGCCGAAAACTGAGCAGGTGCACCATCGTGCTGCAGCCACATTTGAGGTGCAACATCTTCCAAAAGTTCAGGCAGGACATGGCGCAAGAAATTTAAATAAATTGCTCCTGTTAACCTTTGGGGTAGCAGATATGGTCCAATGAGTCTATCGCCAACAATCCCGTCCCAAATGTTCACTGAAAATCTTTGCTGGTATCCTTTTTGAACCACAGCATGGGGATTTTCATCGTTCCAAATGTGGCTGTTTCTACTGTTGAATATTCCTTCTTTCGTAAAAGATGCCTCGTCACTAAACAGAACGTTTACTTGGAATTCTGGATCCTCATTACACCGCAGCAGAAATTCCTGCCAAAATTCTACCCTTCTGGGAAAATCTGCTTGAACCATAGCTTGTACCTTCTGTGGATGTAGCTGCTGCTCATGTAGTACCTCCCATACTGAAACATGGTTCACTCCCATTTCATGAGCGATGGCTCTTGAACTAGCAGAAGGATTTTCAGCCACTTTCTCCAAAACTTCTTCCTCAAAATCCACCGTTCGCCTTATTCTGGTAGCTCCACAGTTGTGTCTGTGTACAACAAATGTGCCTTCCTCCCGCAGTCGACGTGAAACTAGACTAAAGGCCTTGTGCGATGGATGATTCCTATTCGGAAAATGTTCTTGGTACAGGCGAGCAGCTTCGCGTGCGTTACCCCAAGCAGCTCCATACATGAACATCATGTCATGCTGTTCGGCAAAAGTATAATTCGCCGTAACACAAAAATACGAAACAACAAAAATAACGAAGAAAATAATTATCAAAAAAATCACAGAACAAAAAAAACGAATTGTGAAAGGCACAGAAAGAAACGAATGCAAGAAAAGTCAAAAAAATATCACACAAATATCGAATTGTGTCAAAAATGACATTATTTGAATGCATGTATGTCGAGATCGTTTTTTTTTACAAAATTCCGTGTGACCTGTGCAAAATAATTGAAAATGCAATTTCGGTTGCCTATTTTCAGGTACTTCTTAAAGAATCTTTAAGAGGCTCTATTTTCTAAAGAAAACACTTTTGACCACACATTTATTAACAAAAGTTGTTTGGTTTGTTGTGTTTTGGAAGCCCTAGAAGTTTGTCCCTACAATTCATTAACACCCTGTATACAACGGCTATTTTATGTTTTTGGCAGAAGGAATTAAGAGAAGTCAAGGCTATATCTTCGCCGCTAATGGTAATGGTAACAACAAAGGCCCTTATATCAAAAATATGAATATTTTTAAATTTTTATGTATTATGTTTGTTATTTAAAAAGTTTTTGAATTGCGTTCCATTCAAATGATAACGCAGTGTAATTTTTTCCCCACAAAAATGAAAATGTCATGCTATTTTACATTATCAAAAGATTTTTCCTTTTATAAAGGTCGTTTGAAGGCTTGTACATTTCTCTTGCATCACAACCAACAAAGGATTTTAAACATCACTTCGTCCCTTCTTTGTCATACTATATCATTTCCAGTAGAATCACCCTTTGATCCGTTTGACAAAATTCTGACTTGATTTAAAAACATTTTCATACAAAACATTGTACCTACTCAAGTTAAATGAACCCAAAAATATAAATTTATTACAATCAGTAGTTTAGATTTACACGAACACGGCTATTCTGAATAAACAGCAACTTCCGCCGTCTTAGTTACACTTTTATCTTCGTAAAAATTTCCCCGATGGTGTAACAAATGCGCTTCCCACATGACTTTCTACAATTAATATGCATAATTAATTACCTCGATTTTTTACGAGGGCATGCATTGTCGAGATCCGGACTCCCGGAGTGCAATATCATGTTGTGGAGATATTTTTCTCGGTAAAGTTGACACTAGCACCCCCCGTTGACAGGCAATTAATATTCAGGGCGGGTTCGGGAAAGCCTAACAATTGCGGAAAAGCTAAACAACGCCTCTGGAAAACTAACAAACAAAAGCGTATTTTTGGGGGGCCGAAATAATAAAGAATTCCGGACAACGCCAATTAGGCATGTTTATTGTTTTTTAATTGCATTGTTTAAATTAAAACAAATTGGGGGGGATTGACTAATTTCTTTAATGTAAATGTTAATATTTTTACAGCAGTTATTTTACTCTTATACTACAAGGAATGGTTGGTGCTATTTTTGGATATTGCTTGTCCCAAAAACGTTTGGCATAATTCAAACGGTGGATTCCTGCTTTAAAAATAAGACGATAACAATACAGGATAGTTCAGAACATTCAGGGTAGATTCAGAATCGAAAAATAATGAAAAAAGTTCCCATAAACATAGGTTCAGAAAAATGTTACAACCTAGGAAAGTAGGAACAGTGTTGCGTCTTCCAGAAGCGAAGCGTTTCCGGATCTATGCCTATAGAAAATATTTTATTGCTTTGGTGTCTAGAACTCATTCTCAAAGTATGCAGAAACTATTTTAGCATCTTAAGAAAACACTTAGACCTTCATGGCAACTCGATTTTATCAAAACATTTAATTATCTCGAAAACCGTTAGATTAAACGACATTCAGCATGAACACCTTTTCTGTGTGTTTTGTATGGGGAATAATATTTTACAACCAAAACTTCAAACAATAAAGAGCTACAATATTTAGATGAAAATATGACTTAATCCACTCCATATGAGACACCTATGGTGCAGCTATACAAAGAAAAATTTGTGGAACTACTGGGCTAAGTAAGTAACCCTCAAATAAAAAAAAAATAAACTTTTAGTGGAATTACTGCAAAAGTTATCGATAAAAAAGCGTTAGGCTGTAACTCCGCAACCAAGCATTTCTGGACCCATGTTTTATTTTCAAATTCTGAACCAATCCTAATACCGTGTCCCACGTGTTATGTATAAACACCTGTTCAAAACCGTCAAGTATTAAAAAAAACATGCTTGCATTTCTTCAAGGGGGGGGGGCACTGACACTCTTTTCTGTAGTAGACCAAATGTCTCGGCTTGAAACCTAAAAATCACAAAAACTATTCATGATTGCTTGAAAATTCTATGTTTTATTAAAATCTTGGACAGTTTTTAGGAGAATACAAAAAAGTTTTAGAAAATATGATGACGTGGGCCGAACTTCATGTTACGCGTTATAATTTTCCCATACTGGAAGTATGCATCGTAAAGAAGTCGATTTTAAGATATTGAAGGAAATGCACAATTTAAACTGTTAGGAAACCCACAAGTTTTGAAAAAAAAAATTTGCGCAAGGGATTCTCCTTTTTTTTAAATAAAACGGTGTGTAATTTTTGCATAATCTTATTTGCCTTTTAGAATCTGTTTTGTTTTTAAAATTCCATAGCGGCGTTATTAAATAATACACTTTTCTCGAAAAATTTGATATTTGCACACTTTACTAACAACGATACAGCACAAGATATCCATAGGATGTCCATAATTAGTACATTTTATGTCTGTATGTTCATGACCATGCTATGAAAGTGTAGTGGATTTCTAATGAATATGCATATCCATACAATCGACATATCCAATCTGAAACACCGAATGGATGTCCTTAACATGTCCTTGTACGACCTACAGCAGGCATGGGCAACCTACGGCTCGCAAACAATTTTTTCTACACATATCTGGGTACTAGTATCAATGAAAAATGGGATCATTAACCTGAAAATCTGATTGGTCGAGATCTGAACTTACAATTGACTCCCGAGGTGCTATATCTTCTCAACACTACCCTACGACACGGAGTCGGACGCTAACGAAAGCAACTGAAAGTAAGTTGGAAGCATTTGAGACGTGGGTTTAACGGCGCATCTTGAGAGTACCGTGGACTTACCGAATTACGAATCTGGAAATTGTAAGACGGATTGGTAAAGTCCCAGAAATATTACAAACCG
Organism: Ctenicera cuprea; assembly: GCA_958336395.1. Classification (NCBI taxonomy): domain Eukaryota; kingdom Metazoa; phylum Arthropoda; class Insecta; order Coleoptera; family Elateridae; genus Ctenicera; species Ctenicera cuprea. Next base: position 54,220,468 of record OY284489.1, read on the forward strand.
TGGAAACTCGAAAACTTAAATGCTTTGGTCGTGTTATGAGAAATAAGGAAAGATACAGAATATTAAAGCTCATTCTGGAGGTAACAATGATGGGAAAAAGAGGCCCCGCTAGAAGAAGATTCTCATGGTTTAAAAATTTGCGACAGTCGTTTGGTGTGACCTTCTTAGAATTATTTCGACGAGCTGTAGATAAAGTACAAATAGCTATGATGATAGCTAACATTCGGAACGGATAAAGCACACGAAGAAGAAGATTGGATAGACAAGAGGATGAAGATAGAAATGAAAACAGAGAAGAAGGTTTGCACGTGGCAGGCGGGACCCCAGAAGGAATTAATAGCGCAATTACCTAGACAGAGCTTGAGGGTTAACAAGGTTACGATGGGTAAAGCAACAGGAGTAGATTCCATTACCAAAGAGATGCTAAAAACGATAAGAATAGCAGGTAGGAGGTTATTACTCCTGATATTAAACTTAGGATGAAACCAGAAAATTGTCCCAACAGACTGGGAAGTGGCAATAGTTACGACTCTATTTAAAAAAAGAGGTTTGTAATAACTACAGAGGCATATCGCTACTAAACACAACATCGAAGGTATACAAAAGGATTTTGGAAAAACGACATGGGGATACATTAATTAGACCTATAATGATGTATGCGGCAGAGGTTATGACCATGACAAAGAAGAGAAGCTGAGAATAGCAGAAAGGAAAATTTTGAAAAAAATGTTAGGTCCAATCAGGATAAATGAAAATGAATATAGATCGAGGTATAACGAAGAACTACTACAAATACTTGATGGTGAAGATATAGCAAGGAAAATAAAACAGAAAAAAGTGAAGTGGCTAGAACACGTGTAGAGAGATGGGGAGGAGGAAGTGATAAATGTAGTGTTTAATTGGGAACCAGCGGAAAGACGAAGAAAAGGCAGACCAAGATCTAAATGAATTCAAGAGGGAAAATGTGATCTAGACAAAGCGGGAATACACAACGCAAGGGAAGTGGTATGGAATAGGCAGGAATGGAGAAAATTGTGTAAAAAAATAGTGTAATACTGATAAAAGTGTAGAAAGAGTGCAAAAGCGGAATGGGGATTGATCCACCCCGTGAAGTGGATCTAGAAAGCTTTAAGCAACGATACCCCACCTAGGGGTGTTAAGCCACACACACACACACGTGCGGAAAAGGTAAAACCACTTATGCAAGAACCTCAGTGCGGATTCAAAACGAACAGAAGTGCACAGGATCACATTTTTCCAGTCGGGAAAATTATAGAGAAAGCTACTGAGTACGAGAAAATAGTGACATTTTGCTTTAGCAACTTGGAGAAAGCGATAAGTTAGAAAGAGAACATATCTGGACAACACTGGGAAGAATGGGGGTGGTTGTCTATATAGAAAAAGTATAAATTACGTAAGAACCCATAACAATACCTCAGAAGCATTTACATTGGATGTGGGGGGGTGCGACAAGGCAGTGTCCTGAATCCATTGCTATTTAATTTAGTGATGAACGCAGTATTGGCGGAAACAAAAGAACTAACAATACGTTATAAAGTGGATAATCTTACCATGCAACCAGTGTTTGTGAAAGATTTAGTGTATGCGGATGATTAGTAGTCAACAAGTTTTACAAATTGATCTAAATATCTGGAATAAAGTGCTGCAGAAATTCGAGATGACTTAATGGTGAAAAAACAAACGTGTTAAGATTGGTAAAGAATTCCAACAAGTTACAGTCAGTTATCGAACAAGTGGAGTCGTTCAAAGTACTTAGCTGCCACGATTAGTACTCATGGCCGTATAATTAAGGAACCTAACAACAGGTTGGGGTCAACAGGTAGAATTTACCAAGTGCTAAACAAAAAATTCCCAAAAAACAGACATATGTCCAAAAAACAAAGATGACGAAATTCAACTCGATCCTTGTACCCATCATAAGAGCTACTTAGAGACTGCACAGATGAAAGGGAAGGGGGTATCACGAATCGACAGAATTCCCACCGACGTAATCGGGCAAAATTTACCCAGTAGATCGTTAAGCCAAATAATAGACAGCAATCAGTTGCGCTGGTTCGGGCATATGGAAAGAATGAAGGACGACAGAATTCCCAAGCTGGTTTGGAAAACCAGGGCACACGGGAAAAGTCCAAGAGGAAAGACCGAGACTAAGTAAGGTGTGACGATGCCATAAACAAAATTCTCAGCAGTAAAGGAATGGACAGAGGTGAAGCCAGAAGGAAAAGCGCAAGACGGGAAAGCTTCGAAGAGGGTATGCGCGACATAAACTCGACACTGAAAGGTACAAGAGTTGAAGATTAAGTAAGTAAGCAAGATATTTTTAATGAGTATCTGTATATAAAATACTTAATTATTAGCTAGTAGTATATCTAATTTACGTTTATCATCACAAAAGTGTACCAACAATTGATGGTGTTATTAGATGTCATTGAATGATTGTGTTCCAGTTAGTGTTTAGCGTAATTGGATTTATGTGGGTGTTTGTATTTGTTACAAATACAAGTAAAAACTGTACCGTTAATGAATGAGCAAATTTATCTCTTAAATTCTCTTCTATTGGACATTTTGGAATAAGAAATCAAGTCATCTGCAGACGATTACCGAGATCAAGTCACCAAGTACTATTGCTATAACAGCACTAACTGTTTACTTTCTATAACCTTTGACAATGACATGTAAACATGCCAAAATACGTATAAGGTTAAAATAAATAAATATTGTTAAAGTAATTAAGTATTTAATATACAGATACTCATTAAATATGGACTTTAACGAAGTAACGCTGGAATTTATAAATAAGGATATTTTTAAGTTAATTTTGTTATACAAAGTGTTTATTTTGCAAGTGTGCAAAAATTACCAATTTAAATGCGTCTTAAGGCGAATTTAAAATAAACACCTTGTATATTCTAAGTTGCAGGCTTCCGCGGCCGTTGTTAATAAAATCTAGGCTTCCGGGTTGGAGCCGCGTCATCGGTGCTTGAACTGCCGACGTTTCGTCCTGGCTTGCACGGGACATCTTCAGGGCTGATCAGTTGTGTTCCAGATCCCAAAGCGACCACAGCCCTGAAAATGTCCCGTGCAACCGAGGACGAAACGTCGGCAGTTCAAGCACCGATGACGCGGCTCCAACCCGGAAGCCTAGATGTTACCTTGTATATTTTTTATTAACCAATGGTTATGCGTAAAACCACAGTTTTTGAGAAAATTAGATTTTAAACCCTTGAGTAACATATACAGCCCTAAGGGGCTACATGGTATTTTTCTCCTACAAACCGTGTATCTCCACGGGGATCGAAAAGGAACAACTCGCCGCGGCCGACGCGCCGTAGCCTAGTCGCCGCAGACCCAACTCACCGTGGTCCGCCTATCCGCTGACCGACTCGCCGCGAAAGTTAATCGAATATGCAATTTGAAATACGTTAACGGCGACTGAACCATTGCGTATTTATGAACTATATCTCTTAAATAATCTACAAAGTCTCTGTTTTCATAGTCCATCACTGCAAGTACAATCCCGTTCAAAAATTATTTAAAAAAATAATTCAGTGTAGTCTAGCTTAAGTTAAAGCAATCGAATAAATACAACAGAATTAACAAGAAAGTAGAATTGCGCGAAACCGCCATTTTGTCTTAATAATCTGCTTCGAAGTGTAATCCTAAGTGCGTGATGAGGATCTTGGCCATTTGATTTGCTGAACAAAGACAATAACACTTTCTTAGGATTTAAAGCAGGTAAAGCGGATAATTGTTAATTATCTACATATTAAAGCCTCTGCGAACATTCATGATAACTACAATTTTATTTTACAACTAGCAAATACTAAAAAATTTTACAAAATTATGAGTAAATTCGGAAAAAGAGTAAAATGACAAAAAAAATAAATTTTACCTGTATACTGCCAGAGGCGAAAATCAAAAGTTTCAGTGCAACCCAACCATTATTTAAAGATATAACGAGTTTGTAGAAATTTAATATCTCGCGGCGAGCCGGTCCACGGTAAGTTGGATCGCGGCAAGCCGGGCTTCGCGGCGATTCGGCCGCGGTGAATCGGCGACGGCGAGTTGTACCGGATCGCACGGGGATACACGATTTTTGTAACATTTATGAGCATTTGGAATCTGGTATTTCGGCGGGTCTGTCATATAGTAAGCTGGTTTAGACAGAAATACATTTTGAACTTCAAGGTCAAGTTTTCTGCGTACCATATGCGGCACGTTTTGATCTAATTGATTGCAATAATTTTGTGCAAGTTGTTAATTCAGTTATGACACATTAGCCTGAAATTTTTACACCGTTGCAACAAACGTCCTGTACATCCAAATTCAACTTGAAAATTATTTTAAAAAAAAGGTTGTCTAATTTGTGGAAATACGGCTTGTGTAGATTTTTTGAGGTCTGCAAATGTCTAACTTTTCGAAAACAACTTGGCAACTCCGCAACGGAAAACAAAAACAAAACATATTCAGACAGGCAATTCGATAAATAGGAATATGCAAAAATATACAGGGTGTTCTATTTAAAAAAAAACCTAAGTTTATGGTATGCCACACTCTTATATGGAATTGAAAATAATTTACTGCTATTATTTAAAAAAAAACTATATTTGGAATAGTAAAAGAGATATGGACCACCGTGACCTTAATGACTCACCCTGTACATAAAACAGTGGACAGTAAGGGGAATCTTATTAATAATATTCTATGGTACCGGAGGAGTCGAAACGAAGGAAAATGTCTATATCACTCCTCCTTTTTGCAATGTTTACGTTTAAAGTTCTAGCGTACCACTTTATGTTTCTCACAAAGATAAATCTAAATGATGCAACCAAGCTTAGTTGTCAAGATAAACAGTTTTGTAAACATTCACTTTCCAGGAAATAAGATTGATCCGCTAGAGAAGGGTGTTTATATCAGACATGGCTGTATTTGTTAAAAACGGTTCTGATTTCTGACATATTTAGCTACTATTATGGTTTTAGGAGGTGTTATGCAGTGGCGTCCCGTATTAAATTTCACTTTGTCATTCTGCACTTTAATTTGATACAGTAAACTTTGGTCTAAAGCCAAGTTAATGCGTGATTTGCCACATAATTTTAATCTAACAGTTGCAAATAAATGTTCTTTGGTCGACGCATGTTTTTTAATTGCAGATGAAAGATTTCTTAAATCAGAGTATCCTGTTTCAGACCATAGTTTTGAGGGGTTAGATGAAGATGAAAATAGTAAGCAATTCCAGCATAATAGCTTATTTTTAATGTCGCTAGCAGTTAGTCAGTTAATTATTTTACAACATTCAGTATTAAACGATTTAGACTTCTTCATACGGTCTCTCTGTAATAGCCCTACTGATCGTACCATGACTTTTTATTTCTATTTGTTTTTCGTAACAGTATCCCTTAAATTGTTCTTTTAAAAACTGGTCTACGAGATTTTCTATATTTGCTGCAAATTTGCAAACTACGTATAAAATGAATAACCGCACTATAGCTGCACGCTACTCCTGATTTCCGCAATCCGACGCAAGGAAAGTAAAAATTACAGAGGCCGTGCCTTTTCAATGCTTATTGCGTTCTGAATGCCCTACTATTTCTTTCCATCTGATCATTGCATTATTTTATCAACGTGCATGCGAACGTATTAAGAATAATAGATTGGTTGATTGTGTCGTAGCTGGAATGATTCGGTCCGATATACTCGGCCTCGCGTATGCAAAACGGTGTTTAAAAACAACGCTTATTTGTTTATTTGCGGTCGCTTTGTTTCAGAACTATTCTGCTATTGTTGCTTTAACTGTAAGTGAAATTTGATTACATGCTGGTTAATACATTTACTGCCACTTTTTGTTTGGAGCCCAATTTTTAATGTTAAGCGGTGGTGTAAAAAACTAAAAATAGAAACTGTATGCAAAAATAGCTATTTTTTTTATTAATGTTAAAATTTGATTTTTATGCCTACCCTGCCTAATATGACGGACCGCCACTGGTGGTGATAATTTGCTTACATGTACAGGAGGGCAGGAATGTACTTGTGGATGTTTCGGGACTGAATTGTTTATAATGCAATACATAAGTATCGGGTGTTTGAAGAATGCGAGAGGCTGATATTACATAATAGATTATTATATGTAAACAGAAATCGATAACGGAGTCAAATGCCACGAAAGTGTTGAATTTCAAAGCAGCTTTCTTTTTTTATGCTAAATTACGAATATATACAAAGTGTATAATAGCATGATTTAAAGAACACCCCAATTTTCTCAACTAAATATCAAGATTGCATTCAGATAGTAATGCTTATGAGGAGGGGGTATTTTGTGAATATTTTCACAATGTGAACGTTTTAAAAATGATATTTTCTCAAATGGTCGCTTATTCAAACTTGTAAAAAATGTTCAAAACAGATTCTCTCAATTTTACTGCCATATCGTATGTTATTAGTAGAGACCGGATTTATATGCACTAACAGAGCTGAAATGTGCAGACAAAATTTGCAATTAAACCGCATAAGTACGTAACAGTATGAAAAAAATTTTAAATTCTTTAAGTAAAAAAAAAATTTTTTTTTAGTGAATTATTATCGGGTGTAAAACTTTTTCTTTTGTCGGTCCGAACTCAGAATGTGTTAGCATTTTGGGAACCACTGTTCAAAGTCATAGAATGTTACTAGCGCATGCTTATACTTTGGCAACTCTTCAACGCTAATTTTACAGTGAGTTGACAGGTAAAACAGGTTATTTTGTTTTTTAAAAAAATCAGGGTTTTTCGTTTTTTTTTAAACCGCATCACTTAGTGTGTTTGGAAGACATTTCTTTACGTTTTTATTAACTTCCTCGTCAGAGGAACGTAGTGTGATCATTCATTCGTCAAGTTTTATTCGCTCAAATTAAAAAAAATATTAAAAATTTCAAAAATTGTCAGAATTTTCAAGAAATTTTAAATTGAAATGTTACAAAACTTTAAATTTTTAAATTTTTTCAATTTAAAATTATCAAAATTTCAAAACATTTTCATAAAATCTCAAAATGTTCAAAATGTTACAAAATCTTTAAAGATTACAATTTTTTTCGATTCTTTTCAAAATTATTAAACATTTAACAAAACGTCTAAAAACTTCATAATGTTCAAAAAATTTTTAAAATTTTTAAAACTTTAATATCTCAAAATTTTTAAAATTTCAAAAAATTACAATATTCCTTTTTAGTAATTGTTTTAAAATTTTCAAATACCTATCGACAAAACTTCAAATTTTCTTTAATTATTAAATTTTATAAAAAAATTGTCAGTTATTAAATTATTCAAAAATTGACAAAATTGTCATAATTTAAAACAATTTTCAAAAATTTCAAAACTTCGGCGCTTATGTCCGTCAAAATCAAACATTTCCAAGTTAATGTTTATAGGGAAGTAAAAAAGCGAACTTTCCCATACAAACCACTTAGCTCAGCGTTGGGAAAAAACCGAGGAAAAAACAATTACTCAAGTTTTCGTGAGCAAAAATCCATGTTTCGATTTTTGGGAAAAGAGGCTGCTTGCGATTGAACAACCCCACAGACCAGCTAAAAAAATGTAATCAAACAGTGGGGGACAGGAGGGACTCAGCACGCTTGGAAGTACAGTGCCGCAGCCAGCGGCCTCAACCGCTACTCTACCGCCCGCCCCCAGGAGACGATTAGCACCACAAATTTATGTTATGTTACGTTAAATAAAAGAGTATTCCAAATTCATAGTAGGCTTCACACTAAATTAGCGCGTTGGGGCACCAACTAAAGCCCATCTCTTTCTCTAGGAAGCTACAAAATTTAAAACTATTCTGCGACCGGTTTTTAAGGAATATTTTTTTAATAAACTCAAAATTCTGAATTTATTTGCACCTTTAACCACTGCCATAGATATTAATATTATGCCCCCCCCCCCCCCAAGGCTATTACATTAACAGAAGTTTATGCCGTTCTGATAACTCGTCTTCGAGTATAGACGTTAAAGTCAAAATTTTCACAAAATCGAAGAGGCCGCTATTTTGTGAATAAAATTTTCGATTTGCCTTACTTATCACACTTTGCTTGAGAATTTCTAAAATTATGTTTTTGGAAAAAAAATAATACCTAAATTCCGTTCCCGTCGTTTAAAATAGTTATTTGTGTACCAAGGCCAAAAAGTGGATTTTTTTCGGCCGAGTCTTAGTTTAATGGCCGAGGCGAAGCCGAGGCCAGAAAGCAGACGAGGACGAAATAACACTTTTTGGCAGTGGTGCACACAAATGTTTTTAGGCGACCTTCATTATAAAATTTACAAATTTGTTAGATTTTTATTTATGATTTATTGATATAATTATTTATAACAACTGGACAATTGTACATATTTGTGACTCCTTCAGAAACGTTTATATTTTATTACAAATTTGTTAGATTTTTATTTATGATTTATTGATATAATTTATAGACAATTCGACTACCAACACGTATTTATTACAGTTTACAGCAAGATTGACAGCTTGTTTACTCTGTTTTATTCAGAGATATTATGACATTGTCGGTAATGTCGGTATCATGATGTAAGGTGGAAAATTATCGATAGATGGCACCACCCTTAAACGGATAATAATGAAAGCGGCCAAAAAACGGTTACTTTTTGGCCGCTTTTGAGTACTAAAAATTCAATTTTTTGTTAAGGTTGACTAAAATAGTTATTCGTGTACCAAGGCCAAAAAGTGGATTTTTGCGCCCGAGTCTTAGTTTAATGGCCGAGGCGAAGCCGAGGCCAGAAAGCAGACGAGGACGAAATAACACTTTTTGGCAGTGGTGCACACAAATGTTTTTAGGCGACCTTCATTATAAAATTTACAAATTTGTTAGATTTTTATTTATGATTTATTGATATAATTATTTATAACAACTGAACAATTGTCCATATTTGTGACTCCTTCAGAAACGTTTATATTTTTCTACCAATTTGTTAGATTTTTACTTAAAATAATCAAGATAAAATTACTGCTGCAGCAACATCAAAAAGCACACAAATTGTTCATACGAATAATGAAGCTATACATGCCGAAATTACTTCGAGTGTAAATAAAGAAAATATAAACGTTTCTGAAGGAGTCACAAATATGGACAATTGTTCAGTTGTTATAAATAATTATATCAATAAATCATAAATAAAAATCTAACAAATTTGTAATAAAATATAAACGTTTCTGAAGGAGTCACAAATATGTACAATTGTTCAGTTGTTATAAATAATTATATCAATAAATCATAAATAAAAATCTAACAAATTTGTAAATTTTATAATGAAGGTCGCCTAAAAACATTTGTGTGCACCACTGCTAAAAAGTGTTTTTTCGTCCTCGGCCAAAAAACGGTTAATTTTTGGCCGCTTTTGAGTACTAAAAATTCAATTTTTTGTTAAGGTCGCCTAAAAAAGCTTTTAGAGTAAACTAATTTTAGTTGTAAATTCAGAATTTCGTTAAAATCAGTCAAGCAGCTAGTTACCGAGGTTTCAAGCGTAACACACACAGATGATGCAAATAAACATCTTTAAAAAACACCTTTTTGATTTCCCGGAGGTTCAAAATATGTGTTTCCGCCAAAATCCCAGATTAAAAAATTCTAAAACGTCAAAACTCAGAAAAAGTGTCAATATTCTACTAAGAACTGTGCTTTATTCATATTAAAAATCTTTTACTCTCGTTTTATATTCATAATTGTTCCAAACACTTTTACAAAAAAAAATGGAATTTCCTTTTTCCTTCGCCGTAAAAAATCAAAAACTTTACATAAAATACCAAAAGGAAAACTCACCCTTTCAATTTCCCTCAAATAAAACTCCTAAGACTTAATTTTCTCGGCACATAATCACAAAAATAAAACAAATTCAACTAAAAACATGCAAATTCACAAATTAAAAGCACAACACGACCAGAGCAAGTAAAACTTATGATTATCTTTCGCGAACACGAAACCCCGCAGTTTTAAAAGCTTTTAAAATTCAAACTCGCGCATTGAAAGGCACAATTATCCACACATTTAATTATTACATAAAATACACGCTACCTCAGCCGGATCCTGAGGCTTTCTACATACAAAACACTGCTTTTGTGAATATTTAGTTAAAACTCGAGATCGTTCACGATGCTGTTCACCTTCACGCGCGTTACACGACAACTAACATTTTATTTTTTGCAAGACGACTCATCGCCGTCGAACAACTTATGCGATACCTGCTTGATTAGCTTTCGATGTGATTACATATTCTAATGTTATGATATCATAGCCCACAAGGATCTCTCCGCAGGTAACCGATGCGCCCAGGTCTTATAAATCTTGCCACATCCTTCTGCTCGAGGTGGACAAAAAAATCGAATAAAGAGATAAAGTTAGAGGTAAAATGTCAATAGACTTCTAATGTCTGGTTCAAGGAGAAACTTATAAATTCCTTAAAAACTAAAATTAGCTTGCAGAGCTAAGCTGCAGAGGTGATGATTTTTTTTAATAATTAAGTGTTGGTTGAGGTATAACAGATGCGAATGAAACACAACATTGCCGTTATTTACATAGTTACCAAAATATGTATAAAAACAGAAGAAAACATGTTCTAAAAATTTTTGAAAGTTAAAACTTAAGTTTTTCGTTTCAAAATTTTCAAATTTTTAAAAAACTTTTCCAAAAATTTAAATTTTCTAAATTTGTCTTAATTGTCAATAATTTAAAAAAAAATAGTTCACAAGTTTTCGAATATTTAAAAACTTTCAAAATTATTAAATTTTCCAAAAATTGTCAAACTTTAATTCACGTCAATTTCAAAATTTCGGAAAATTTTAAAAAAATGTTTACAATTATTAAGTTTTTAAAATTTCCCCACTTTTCGAAATTAAAAAAATGAGCGAAACACTTTGCCTGGACTTTCCTATACTTATAAAATAACATTGTTTTATATTTTCCAACACTTTCGATATACACCTGTCTAGACACGACTAGTTAAAGTAAATAGTTCTTATACGTTGTAACATCTTGAAGCGGTTGAAGAAAGACCGACCGCCGCGCTGCAAGCATAAGGTTGGGTAAAATATTCGGACTGAATCAACGGAAGCGCGGAAATTGATATTTGAAAATATATTAATAACTCGAGAAGTATTATTTTTAGCAAGAAATTACTCTTATTAATTTGTACTTAGAATTTCAAAACCTTTCTGATTTTAAAGCCAAAATGCCACGTTTCCATTTAAAAAAAAGTTATTTTTTACCGTGGCCGCCATATTAAAATTGGAAACTCAAGTTTTTTTCTTAAATACAATCGAGAAGAATTTGCCCTACAGCTTTGCTCTTAGGTGTGCCAGTCTATCTATTAAAATAAAAAAGTTAGCCTACACTGAACATTAAACGACTAGTACAAGAATACAACTGCTGTAGAAAGTATGTGAAATTCTTCTAAGGACAAAAAGATTATTAAGGGGCAAACAATTTTTTGATTTTTTGTAAAAAGATTCTCCTAGAGCAAACAAAAGAAGAAATCAATTTTTTAATTTTGTAGCGAAAATTTGGGGGGGAGGGGGAACAGTAGCCCCCCTAAATATTAAAGTATCAAAAAAATATTATAATATTCGGATTTTGCTATCAATGATGAGCTATATTGCTTTAACAGAAATATTTTATTGCCCCCCGTTAAATAAATAAAAGACTACCAATTTTCAATTTTCAAAAATTCACAGAGAGCGTCACAGTGAAATTATAGCAATGCGCAAAAACATAAATTATAGAAGATTCTTAGCTCTATCAGCTTAAAAAGTTTAAACAAAAACGTGTGGGCAGTTTTTGAGAAATATTTTTTTGAAAAATTCCAAAATTTTGGAGTGATGTCATTGCGATCGTTTTTATATTTTCAAAATTAATTATATTTCATGGTATAGTACCCTTGAAGGGCTACCAAACAAGATGTAGTTGATTCCAATCAAACAACTGGTTTTTGAGTAAATGGGCGTTAAAGTCGAAATTTTCAAAAATTCGTAGCGGCCGCCATTTTAAAGCTAGAGAGTTCGGTAAAAAATCGTTTGATTTGTCCTAAGGCCTTCTTTAATCTCCACTATTAAAATTTCCAAAATTCAGTTTCTGAAAAAAATGCTACCAAAAAAACATGTCTAACTTCCGCTTCCGGTTTCGGATTCTCTATAAAAGCTTATTTTGTCGATGAATTTTTGATATACCTCCTCATTCCAAAGCACATCGAAATCGGTCCAGCCGTTCCGGAGATATGAGCGTTACCCACCCACACACCCACAGACAGACATTTTTTAAAAACCACTTTTTTAGGATCCTGGAAGCCCAAAACATGTATTTCCGTCAAAATCTCGATTTTGAAAATTTGCATGAAATCAATACTTCCCTATACTGAAAGCATAGGGAAGTAAAATTCATTTTTAAAAATTATCAAAAAATTTGGCAAATTTTCAGTCTTCAACGTTTTAAATATTTTCAAAAATTTTCAAAACCCAAAATATTTTATATTTTCAAAAGTTTTTATGATTTCCGAAAATCTGGCAAATTTTATAACATTTAAATATTTAAAATTTTCAAAATTTTTAATTTTGATTTTAAAAAAATTTCATAGTAATCAAGTTTTCTAAAAATATTAAAAAGCACAATTTTTACAAAAAAATCCGGAATAAACTATATTCAAAATTTTTTTGAGAATTACAAAAATATTCCAGATTTCCACAAAATCGTCAAATTTTCGAAATATATCCAAAATTTTCATAAATTTCGATAAATGCGAGGAAGGTCCCGTGGCGGTTGCCCGACCGACAAGCTTTTTTTACATTTGATCGTTAAAACTATCAAAAATAAATAGAGAGAATATATTATTTAATCAACGAAAACTCTTTTTTAAGAGAAATTTTTTTTAAAGATATATTTTTATTTTAGTCTCGAAAAAGGATCTCCTATAAAATTATGATCCTCTTAAAAAAATACTCTCCAAAATAATTTTTATTTGAATTATTTTCTCTCAAAAACTTGAAAATATTCTATCATAATAATGCGCTCTCTCTTGAACAAAGTTCTTGCATACACATCTTTCTCTCTTTAAAAAGTTCTTGTAAAAATATTTCTCTCGCTACTAAAAATTTCTCTCACAATCACGGTTGGCGTATGACAAAAAGACAATGCGCTACTAGATTTCGTCCGCCGATGGCGGTGCTTGAAACAGCGGTGAACAGAGGGGATGAGTTTTTTATTAATTAAAAGTTGGTTGAGGTATAACCACAGTATACTTATATATACAGTAGCGAAAGTAAAGGTCATTTATGGTAATTATAGCACCAAGCGGCGAACAAGTTACACTAAAATCTGACAGCTGACGGTAGTAGTGTTTCTCTGCTTTTTGAACGTTATAAGAACAATTTTCAAGTTGTTTGCCAGTGTTTTTATAAAAATGTGATTAGTGATATACCAATCTATTAAGAGAGTCTCAAAAGGGAGCGCATGTTCCGCCGTAAACTGCGAAAACAACGAAGGAAAGAATCCTAACCTTAGTTTTTTACATTTCCCAAAGATCCAAAAAGGTAATAAATTCTAATAAATATTAATACATTAAAGTTTGACTTTCTCGTCATTATAGATCAAAACAGTGGGTTGTAAGCTGTAGACGTGAAGATTTACGTGAAAAGGAGGTGGGATATTTGAATAAAAACTGCACTTTGTGTACGCTGCATTTTGAAGATTCGCAGTTTATAAATGTTAATAAATCGTATTACTGGCATTATCTTTGTATTATTTAAAAACCATTATATAATGTAGCTCGTAATTTTTCTGTTTTGCTTATTAAAAATATGGTAACAACAACGAACTGGATTAGAATTTAAAACCCGCCATAATTTAAACGATAGTTTAACTTTTCGACCGCTTGGAGCGCCACTAGTTATAGCTTACCAGGCGTTATATGGGCGCTTTCGCTACTGTATATATAAGTATACTGTGGTATAACGATGCGTATGAAACACAGCATTGCAGTTAATTACATAGTTAAAAAAATATATACAAAAATAAAAGGAAAGAGGCTCTAAAAATTCACAAGAAATTAGGAATAAGTTTTTTTACATTTGATATCGCTGAAACGATTACAAATATACAAAAACATGGAGAAACGTATTTAATCAATGAAAACTTCTTTTTATCGAAAAAAAATATCTTCCTTCGATTTCTTTTTTCGATAAAAAAAAGTTTTTACTTTTTGCTTATGTCTCAAAAAAAGTTCTCTCGTAAAATTATTGTTCTCTTGAAAAAAGTTTACTCAAAAAATATTTCTCTCTTAAATTATTTTCTCTCAGAAAAATTTCTCTCTTGAAAAATGTTCTTATAAAACTGCTTTCTCTTTCTCTTGAACAAAGTTCTCTCTTAAAAAAGTTCGCTTTAAAAATATTTCTCTCACTGCTATAAATGTTTCCACAATCACGGTTTGCGTATGACATAAAGAGATGGCGCTAGTACAGCCAATGACGGTGCTTGGAATAGCGGTGAACAGAGGTGATGCTTTTTTTAACTAGCGTCTGGTGAGTTCGGCCACAACCGATCCTACTTCTTATTCGAACTTTCATGACTTGCGCACCTCGGCATGCAGCTGGCCGTCGGCAGAGATCGTAACCTTCCTTAATCACACGCACGTGTTTTAAAATTTAAAACGTCAGTCGCACGACTACCTTTTTGATATTTTGCTTCTTCTTCTTATAGTGCTATACCCTATTTGGCTACCTCTCTCCTATGTCTGCGTTTGGTGCGCGGCGATAGATATTTTGCACAGACAGACATAGGGGACCTACAGTTTAACGTGGGCTCCGAACCACAGGAAGTGCACGCACTTCTTCTCCAGAGAGATTTTTCTGGGGAAAAATCCACCTCGCTGGTTTCCCGTTGCCTTGCGAGGGAGAACGACCGGGCCGGGGATCGAACCCGGATCCGCTGCATTTGGTAGCCCGCGCGCTTACCACTGAGCTACGGCCGCTCTATATTTTGCTTATATGTTGCTTTAAAAATTAAATAATAAAAAATATGTACAATTTAAAATAAAAATTATTATTTATTAATTATTTTTTATAGAGCTCTACAAAATAAATTAAATAGGAAACGGTGTTTAATCTTTTTGGAATTACTTAATATTTAATCTATTATCAACAAAAAAAATTACAATAAATTGCAGAAAATATGAGTATTGATATGTTTGGTATTCTGGATATAAACTTTTTGATGGTACGCTGCAGTACCGCTAGTAGTCAAATGGTAAAAAAAATATTTTTAACATTCCTTCTTGGAAAAAAATGAAAATTAGAAGTTACTTTCGTTTTGTTTCTATGCTGTACCGTGCATGTTATAAAAAAAGGATTTGTTGTTTTGTATTATGCAATTTATTAGCAATGAAAAAATCCTTTCGATGTAAATATCACACTCCCACAAACAACCACATTGACAAGTTAACACTGCACAGAGCGCGCCAATATTAGACGAGGTTGCGCAAGTCATGAAAGTTCAAATAGGATCGGCTGTTGGCCGAACTTACCAGACGCTAGTATTTTTTTATTAATTATGTGTTGGTTGCGGTATAACAGAAGCGCATGAAACACAACATTGCAGTTATTTTTTTTTCTTTCTAGAAAAAAGTTCTCTCAAAAAATATTTCTCTCTTGAATTATTTTCTCTCAAAAAAATTTCTCTCTTGAAAAATGTTCTCTCAGAAAAAAATGCTCTCTCTCTTGAACAGAGTTCTTGCAAGTTCTCTCCTAGAAAAAGTTCCATTGTAAAAATATTACTCTCAGAATCACGGTTTGCGTATGACACAAAGAAATGGCGCTATTACATTTGGTCAGCCGGTGGCAGTGCTTGGAACAGCGGAACAATAAATTCCAAATAAGTAAAGCTAGAACGACCACCTACGTAAAGAAAGACGAACACAGTCAAGGTATACAAAAAACAACAAAGTTTATTAGTTAAAAATTCTCAATCTCTGTTTCGCTCAAACCTACCCTTCATTGGCTGAGCGTTCTCGGTTCGTATACAGGGTGCGGCAACTATAGTGTTACAAGATGATAGCTTTTAACTCACAAATTTTGAATATGATGATCTGTAATTTTTTTATATTTTTATATCTGCATCAAATTAGGTACATCCTATTTTTTAGATTAAAAAAAACGTTTACTACCCTTAAAATTCTGCAAGTATTAAAAAATTGAACAAGATTGTTATTTGTTTTAAATGTGCCTACTAAAAATGCTTATTTTTAGTAGGTACATTTGAATCAAAATAATCCTGTTCCATTTTTTAATATTTACAGAATTTCATGCCCCAGAAGCAGCAAACGTTTTTCAAACATATTAAAAAAAACGGTACCTAATTCATGGGGATATTAAAAAAAATAAAAAAATATAAATCATCCCATTTAAAATTGTTAAGTTATCCCCATCCAATAAAATTTTTTCATAACCCCTCTCCAGGTCCATAAAAGTGACAAAATAAAGTTGCTGAATCTTTGATAATTTTGAAGATATTAACTTGTAACTGTTTAGTTGCTACACCCTGTACACAAAGCTCGAACACGCAGCCAATGCTTTGATCCGCTGCAAGTTTATACAAACCTTGGTTAATTTTTTTATTTCGAGTAATACGGTAGAGTGAAACAGACTTTCAACTAATAAACTTTGTTGTTTATGAATAAACCATGTTTAACCTTTACTATGTCTGCCTTGCTTTAACTACGCGGGCGTTCTATCTGAACATTGAATTGATTATTTCGCTGTTCCAAACCGGCCAGCGCCGGCTGGAATGTAGTAGCGTCATCTGTGTGTCATACGCAAACTGTGGGAGAATTTTTAGTAGCAAGAGAAATGTTTTCATGAGAGATCTTTTTTCAAGGGAGAAACGTTTCTATGGGAAAGAGAGCAATTTTTGTAAGAGAGCACATTTGTCAATATACATTTTTCAAGAGAAATATTTTTTGAGAGCGTCGTTTTTTTCTAAAGAGGCCTATTTCTATAAGAAAACTTTTTTCAAGTGAGAAATATTTCAAGAAATAAAGAAAAATATTTCCCTAAAAATTAAGTTAAATTAAAATGTTTTTTTTTCTTTTTACGCTGAAACATCTTATCAAAAAAAAATCATTTTGAGACACAACGACGCGGCGCCTCATAGAAAAGTGATCCAAAGATTGTACATTCAAAATTGAAGAAATTTCAACTTTATAATGTTACATAATTTTCAAATGTCAAGGAAAAAAGCGACCATACTTTTCCGCTTATCTGGTTTAAATCAGCTTTAATAATGCATTTTTTAAACAGTCCTAAACCCCTTTTAATAGCAAATCACACCACTGTTTCCTTATATACTTCAAGGTTTGAGAATTCCGTGCAAACGAAAGAGCTAACACTACAGCTCTGTTGGTTCAAAATTAATGTTTAGTTGTAGGTCCCCTCTATCTAAAATACTACAGTAAAGCATTTCTAGATGGAAGTTTTAAAAAACTATGTAAAATAATCGGTAGAATAATGGGACATACATACCATAGATAACAAGTGTTTAAAAAAAAGGGTCAAGTGGCTATGCAGGTAGGATCGGTTAAACAGTGGCATACAAAGCCTACTCGACCCGTTTAGAATTTTACAACAACAGAGATCAGATAACAAATAAATTTTTAATTTGGAACCTTATTCTGCTATCACTCACGAGCAATATGGCTTAAACAAAGAGTTTTTATAGTCTCACTGTTATTAAATAAAGAGGAATAAATTATGGATTTACAAAAATTGTTTCCAAAAAATTGTAGCCTAGAGTTTCGGCAAAAATCTTTCCAGTTGTCTTATCACACTGTACCGAACTTTGTAATATTCCGGGTTTGAACAAACGGTACCAAAACAATACATTTATCGTATCTTTCGTATCCGGTTCCGGAACGTAAGGAAAAAACTGCCTTCCTGTCAAACCAAAATTGATTATCTGCATTGTAAACTGTAACGGTCCGCTGTACAAACTTATATAGGCCCTATATACGGGCCGCATAAATATGTAGCTTCTAGTAGCGGGTCCTCTCACCACTAAAAGTTGAGACAAATGGAAGAGATCCAGATTTAACATATAATCACATTACGTGCTTGAAGTAGCAGAAGTACTTTCTTCTAAAAAGTTTAAAAATTTGATTAAGTAGTTTTTATTATGAGGCTTCAAAATCAAGAGTTTACTTCATCGTCGCGTTCAAATTCTCGACATATTTTCAATTAAGCGTACTGCTAAAAGCTTGGATCAATATTCATAAATGTGAGACTTCATAGTGCACACCACAACCACTCGCGACAACTTTTGCTCCTATTATAATTATTATTCTCGTTTGAAGTGAATATTAGTACTGGTAAAGTCACAACTTCAAACAAACCACAACACGTAAACGTACATTGACATTGTGTACGACACAATAAATCCTTGTCGACCTTGCATGTGCACTATTAATTACAAGTAACCATATTAAACCTGTTCTAGTGTGGTCAAAACATGCTGCAAATTGTTATTAATTAGTTATAGCAATAAAATTATGGAACGTATTTCTAATAACTGTACACCTATGAAATTAAATTTCTACGCCGAGAGATTTCAAATAAGGTAAATCACAAGAACCGTTCAGTGGGCACCATTTTACCGTTAATGGTAGAAAAGACACTAACACACAATTATTTTAATTCTTCTTAAGTAGTAGCAACATGATAAATAAGCGCTACTTTCGAAGTGGTAATTTGATGGTATGCAGCTTTAAACTTTAAATCGTTCATCATTTGAGAGAGAGGATCCTGTTATGTGAAATGGCGTGTTTATTTATTTTTACACTTAATTAACATTCGTTAAATTGCAAGCTGACAGTGTAATATGAAAATGACAGATAATTATCATTATCGCTAACACCGTTATGTGTAGAATATGAATCTAGGAATGGGTCATTTCGCTTTTATAAAAAATTTAATACAATGTTATCTTGATTTTTGCTAAAAAAAAAGCTAGAATCAGGTATTGCTTGTTTCCTGCTTGACATCTCGACATGAAGTTGTAGTTTAATACATATTACATTATTCGTTTTTAGAAGATATGTCTGAAGCAAAAATTCCCATCAAAATGTATAGTATTCACATTGCATAGTGCTTTCGTGCCTTTTCCGGTTGACGGATTCTATACTCAAGTTTTTAGCATTGACAAGAAGATTCCCGTAAATAGCTCCCCATAAACAATTAACAGCAAGGGATGTAAAGTCGGGAGACCGTGCTGGCTACGTTCGGTTCGTAGATGCCTATCTGTGGATCTCCATCCATGCCATTTGGGAATGTTCCCAGAGCAGAATGTACTCGTATATAAGTCGCAAAGGGAATTAACAACAACCTATTCGAATTCAATCCGATGTATTTCATTGTAGGTCCTATTCGATTCGATCACCGATTGTTTATGTAACCTATCCAAGAAGATACAAACTCTAATGAGGCCGATATCGGATCCACTCCGAACCGATCCGTTCCGATACTGAATACGATCCGATCCGATTCTGTATTGAATGCTTGCCGATATTCAATCCGAATCCAAAATGTATCTGATGTATTTATATCGTAGTATCCTACTCTGCCTGAAAAGTTCGGATTCCAAATAAATTTCAGATTTACAAAACTTTTAGATCTCAGATAACATTCGGATCGAGGGGTTAATCATTTCAAAAATGAGTGTACACCGAATACAGATTTCACATGAATACAGCAAGTACATAATGAGTACGACCGAATACCTGACCAAGTACATACACAGCAAAAAATTCGTTTGTGTACTCAAGAATACCTATGAATACTCATGAATATATGGGAATACAAAAGAATACATACAAATATTGGATAGAGTACGCCTAAATACGAGAGCAGAAATTACTGCAATAAAGCTACAATCACGATAAACATTTATTAGGTACAGGTAAATGCTGTAATGCAATATAGTTGTAACAATATATTATATACAATACACACTGTGTCCATAAAGTAACCCCCCCCCCCCCAACTAACTTTTGAACGACTTGATATTTTTCTACAAAATTTGGTGTGCTTTAATGGGAAATTAAATACTATTTTTTAGACCATATTAAAATTTTGTATCGTTTAAAATGGCGACTGGGCGCCATTTTGAATTTTTTTTTAATGGAAAGGGGGTCGAATGACACCTCATTGGAAAGGTCTTTTAGTTCTGCGTCTGATCCTAACGTTTCAAAGAAAAATACTCAGCCATAACAAAATGACAATGTTTGAAGATAAAGAAGATAAAAAACTAAGAATTAAAGCTTAAATTAGACAAATTAAGTGTTTGAAATGTTTACCATTCACTTCTTGGCACATAAAAAGTCGGTTATGAAATTCCTGCCTTACATTTTCATAAGTTTCTGGAGTGATATTTCTGCAAACTTCTGTAATGCGTTGCTCCAGTTCTTCAATTGTTTCTGGACGGGTACTGTACACTTTCGATTTCAGATATTCCCATAGAAAAAAATCTAGGAAAGTTAAATCTGGGGAGTGAGCCGGCTATTCTACAGGCCCCCGCCTACCAATCCATCTTTCAAGAAAATGTCCGTTGAGAAAGTCAGAAACAGGCCTATAATAGAGGCGGCGCACCGTTTTGTTGGAAAATAACGTTTTCAATATTATTTCAAGCCACCTGAGATATTTCTGAGAAAATTTAGTCCTGCAAATGAAAAAGTGGACTACTGGATAAGAAAATCAAAACAATTTTGAACTGAGAGTCCATTGGTTTACAATCCGCCATTTTGTTATGGTTCAATATTTTTCTTTGAAATTCTAGGATCAAACGCAGAACTAAAAGACCTTTCAAATGAGGTGTCACTCGACCCCCTTTTCATTAAAAAAAAATCAAAATAGCACCCAGTCGCCATTTTGGATGATACAAAATTTTAATATGGTCTGAAAAATAGTATTTAATTTCCCATTACAGCACACCAAATTTTGTAGAAAAATATCAAGTCGTTCAAAAGTTAGTTGGGAGGGGGGGTTACGTTATGGACACAGTGTATATACTATATAGCTATTGTACAAAAAATAAATTATACATTCTGCAAAGAAATAAACAAAACTTTGACCTTGGCAATACAAATTAAAGTTGTCACAATGTGTATTATATATTTATTAAACAAAAAATTAATTATAAATTAACAAAAAAACAAAGAAAACAAACACAAAAATGTGTATGAAAAACTTCTCGAAAAACATTAACGATATCATTAGGTGTATTTAATTTTAACTTATCACTGCTGCTTTCCCTGTCGGGAAAATCACAGTCTTCGTTGTGGGCTTGGTCATCATCAATCTCCTCCAAGCCTACATCATAGACCTCTGAATCATGATTATCACATGTATTTATTTGCGATATAAAGTCACTTTCAAATATCTTTACTTTTAACTGAAGAAACATTTCTTCAACAGATTTTTTGGCAGATTCAATAGCGTTTTTGACACTGTTGCAACAGACTTGGGCAATGAATCAAATGAATTATGTAGCAAATAGTTTTTCATGCCAAATATCCATACATATATAAAAGCTCAAAAGATATTTTTCTCCGGTTCCTCCAGTGGCTACCGCTTCACCAATTTGGACAATTTTTTTTTCAATGAAAGGTCTCTATCCTCAGATGGAACATGAAACATTTTTATATTTTTATTCTACGTCGATGTTTCAATATTAATTATTTTAATTTATATATGAAAGTCTGCTAAACGCGCTTTACTTGAGGCGACATCTACACCAACGCCGCGTCTCCTCATGGAACTAATGCATCACATGACTTAGCACTTAGCCGGCTCAGTCAACGCTCAGTCTGTCAGTGCATTGTGCGCTGGGGTAACACTAGTAAGTTTTATATATCCTGGCAAAATTTTGAAATTAATTATATTTTGGTGATAAATCCCATAAAAGTCCGACCGAGATGCATTTTCCTAAAGGAAAGATATCTTTTCTGCCAAACTCTTCCATGGCTTCAAAGTCGTGATTTTCTATTTCCTTTATCGATACGGGTGTATCAAATCCGCAAAACGTCATTAAATTGATCATATACCTTGGAAACGTGCACGTTAAATAATATTGGAGACGCTTCCAGAAGTCATTTTCTGAATCATTATTATTGGCTTTATTAAGATGACGCTCGCAAGTGTCCTCAGATAAGGGTGCTATACCTCGAGTTGTACACTAATCCAATTACTTAAAACAAAATATATTAAGAATGATTTCCTTTTACAGAAAGCTTGCCGGTAGCTCGCCTTATCTCTAATATTTTCATAGTCCGACATTTCATTTACGATTTATAGATACTTCGCATATTACGGTTTTAATGCTTTTAACTCGGTTTTTACTGTTTGTTGTTCACTCGAGTGTTCACTGCGTTGTTGCTCACTCTATTCCCTCTACTCACAATTGCAGCTGATGTAAGGTCTGACTATGCTCAATTTCTTCAGAACTAGTCTAGTCTAATCTGCTAAAATCGGCCGGAAAAGTTATGATTGGATTAACCAAGGTCGCACAAATACAAGAGAATGCACGATGAATACGCGAGTACACTAGGAATTCACGCGAATATGGTTGAATACACAGGAAGATGCGAATGCAGATGAATATGTATTCGAATACTCTGCTAGTGTACACCTGAATACGTAAATGATTAACCCCTCGATTCGGATTTTGGATGAATTTTGGATTTCGGATCACATTTAATTTGTGGATCAGCATACGCCAATAATAGCGCCGTTAAACAGAGCGCCGGCAACAATAGCGGTGGCAAAAATAGTGCCGGCAAAAATGGCGCCGTCAAAAATCTCGCCGTCACAAATAACGCCGGACTAAAATCTCGCCACCAAAAATATCGCCGTTAAAATAGCGCCAGCGGAAATATCGTCGTCAAAAATAGCGGCCGCAAAAATAGCGGCGCCATAAACAGCACCGGCAAAAATAACCCCGTCAAAAACAAAGCCGGCAAAAACAACGCCGCCCAAAATAGCGCCGTCAATAAAACCGTCACAAATATTGCCAGTAAAAATAGCGCTATCAAAAATAGTGCTGTGAAAATTGCGCCGTCAAAATTATGCCGACAAAACCAACGCCTTCAAAACTAGAGCCGTCAAACCTAGCGCCGGCAAAAATGGCGTTATCAGAAACCTCGCCGTCACAATTAGCGCTGGACAAATATCGTCAACAAAAATATCGCCTGCAAACTAGGGCCGGCAAAAATAGCGCCGTTGAAATCAGGCCGTCATAAATAGCGCCGTCAATAGAAGCTCCGGCAAATATAACTCCGTCTAAAATATCGCCCGCAAAAAAACGCCGTCAAAACCAACGCTTTCAAAACTAGAGCCATCAAAACCAGCGCCGGCAAAAACAGCGCTGTCAGAGTTTGTGCCGGCAAAAATGACGCGGACAAAAATGGCGTTATCACAAACCTCGCCGTCACAAATAGCGCTGGACAAATATCGTCGACAAAAATAGTGCCTGCAAACTAGGGCCGGCAAAAATAGCGCCGTTGAAACTAGGGCCGTCAATAGAAGCTCCGGCAAATATAACTCCGTCTAAAATAGCGCCGGCAAAAAAAGCGCCGTCAAAATTAGTCGACAAAACCAACGCCTTCAAAACGCCGTCATAACAATCGCCGGCAAAAACAGCGCTGTCAGAATTTGCGCCGGCAAAAGTGGCGCCGGCAAAAATGGCGTTATCACAAACTCCGTCGTTACAAATAGCGCTTGACAAATATCGTCGACAAAGATAGGGCCTGCAAACTAGGGCAGACAAAAATAACGCCTGCAAACTAGGGCCGGCAAAAATAGCGCCGTTGAAACTAGGGCCGTCATAAATAGCGCCGTCAATAGAAGCTCCGGCAAATATAACTCCATCTAAAATATCGCCGGCACAAAAAGCGCCGTCAAAACCAACGCCTTCAAAACTAGCGCCGGCAAAAATAGCGATGTTAGAATTTGCGCCGGCAAAAATGGCGTTATCACAAACCTCGCCGCCAAATATAACTCCGTCTAAGGCAAAAATGCGCCGTCAAAATCAGCGCTGTCCAAACTAGCGCCGTCAAAAATACCGCAGTCAAAAACTGCACCGGCAAAATAAGCGCCGTCAAAAATAGCGCCAGACAAAAATAACGCCGTCCAAAATAGCATCGTCAAAACTAGCGTCGTCTAAAATAGCGTCGTCATAAATATTCAAGATTTTTAATAAATTTTCAATTTTTAAGGAATTATAATTTTCAAAATTTACATAACACTCAAGAATTTTTAAAATATTCAATGTTTTTGCACTTTTTAAATTTTTTTGAATTTTCCAAATTTAAAAAATCTTTAATTTTCAAAAATTGTTAAAAAATTCTTGGCTTTTTAACAAATTTTCTAATATTATTTAAAAACTTTCAAAGTTGGCTAAATTTTGAGACTTTATATTTTCAAAAATTATCATTTTCAAGAATTATCCAAATTTTGAAACATTTTCTTCTCAAATTTTAAAACAGCTTTCACAATTTTCGACAATATCAAAATTACAAATTTTTTAACATTAAAAAAAAAATTTCTCACAAATTTACATACACTTCAAATTTTTAATATTACAATATGTCTAAAAAAATTTAAAATTTTCACAATCTTTCAAGAACCAAAATATTTTACATTTTTAAAATATTTCATAATTTCCAATCTTCAAAATTAAAAATTTTTTTTAAATTCTCAATATTTACAATATTATAATTTTTAAAAAATTTCATAGTAATCACAATTTTCCTAAAATTTTGAAAGGCACGAAAATTTTTAATTTTTAAAAAACAAATGCCAGGATGGTTCCGCGGCGGTTGCGCGACAGATTTTTTTTTATTTTTAAGCAACACATTGAACAAATTAAAAAACATTTTATGTTGCATTTAGTATTACTAAAAAAAATAAATATTTTCAAGGTGCGATGATCACAGAAGCATTAAAATTTTTATTTCATGCCTTTCATTAAACTTATAAAACCATAAATCAAACAAATTCTAATAAATATGTACAATTTTCAATAATGAAAGTTATTAGCGAGTTATTATTGATGCCAAGGATCGCAAGCTTACAGTTTTACAATTTAAGTAATTATTGACAATTAAATTATCGTTAATAGATGTCTCTCGCATTGACACATAAAAATACCCCAATGATGCAATACTGCATAGTAAAATAAAAAGCGTGTTTAAACTAATATTTACCCCTACTTAAAGTAACCTTTTTAATATTCAGCACTGCGAAGTTGGACATCTCCGTGAATTATGTAAGAAATTAAATAGGAAAAAAAAATTTAAAGTGATTTTTGTTGAAGATTAAATGATTGCAAATTTGCCTCTAAAGGAATACAAAGTCAGGGTCGCAAGATGAAAACAATAAATAATTATTACTGGACTTGAGTTGTTTTCAAGAAAATGCGACACGGGAGATCGAATTTGTCTCTGCATCTTTTAAGATATTTTCCAATCCATAAATTCTATTCACCCCAAAATAAATTCTGATGCACGAGGGCCATCCATAAATGTCACCTCCTAAATGTTTAACCTTTACGTTTTTTACAGAGGCTGAACACTGAACAGCTACCTACCGGAAAAGAAACAATTTTTTGTAAAAAAATTGACGATAAAAATTCATGTATACGTAAAATAATAATATTACAATTATAATAAAATTTTTAATGTTGCAACTCTTATACTTCTAGGATCAAAATATAATAATAAGAACAATGAACATGCACCGCTTCGTCAAGTGATGTAATTCATTATAACTGAAAGTCAAGATTCAAGAAGCCTGCCTATAAGAATACCAGCGCAGTAAAAAATCGAAGTCTCGTAAAATAAAGAAAAAAAATATTTTTTTTACAACAGATTGTTTAGAATTAAAGACTAAGAGAGAATGATAAAAAATATTTTGAATATTAAATTTTCAGTTTTTAGGGTTGACAAAATACCCTTACAAATAATAATAGTAACATTGTGTAATCCGCATTTTTGAATTAATAGGCGATAATCCAAAATTATCAAAAAATTGCAACGGCCTGCTAGCTAGATTATGAAAAAAAAAGGTCAGTGTTGGTTCATTCCCTGTGAAAGGTCTTGCCGCTATAAGGGTCTTTCAGACCTCGCACAAGTCCTTCTTCAGCGTCGAAAGGATGAGTTAGACCAACAAATTTGGATAAAATAAAATTTTCTTTTGTCCCAGGAAAACCACGGAAAAACCTGAGCCAGAACAGTCGGCCGGGCCGGGGAATCAAACCCAAGCCCCCCGAATGAATACTGGACGCGCTAATGTCTCGGTCTAGATTACGGGGGGGGGGGGGGAAGGATTAGTCTCAGCCTCCTTTACCATAATTTCTAAAACTTATACCAAACAATACAAGCACGTGCACACTTGTACAAGCACACACTCATGCACATACACAAGCGCCCACTGGCGGCTTGTTTTTATAAAAGTTTGAGAAATATTCCTATGACTAGGACTATTATCAGCTTTTTCAATTTTTGTTTTTAGTTATATTCCTAAAATAAAAATAATTTTCAACAAATATAAAACATCTATTTTCTGGATTCAATTAAAAACAAAAGTTTATTCTTTTTATTATAAGTTTATTCCAACTTTGTGATAAAATCTTACGGAATGAAGAATAAATTTCTAGGGATCTGAAAACGTTTCAAAAGCATGAAACGTCGTTTTATTTTTTTATTCTGAACTAGCAAATTAATTTCTTACGTCACAAACTGAATTTCAGAAGTCGAAAATTGTTTTCTTGACGTTAAAAAATAATTTTTTCCCTAAAAATTATCAAATTTCAAAAAAAAAATGTTTATCTATCCAATTCTGTAATCTAATTTATGACGTAAGAAGTTTATTACGTCAAAAACCCCATTTTTGACGTTAAAAAATCAGTTAGACTTCAATAAATGAATTGGTGACGTCAAGAAGTGAATTTTTGACAATATATAAATATTGACGCCTAAAGCTGAATTTTTGCTACCAAAGACATTTTACGTCAATCATTGATTTTTAACGTCAAAAAGAAATACCTTAGCCGTCATCTTTTTACGCCAATAATTAATTCTTCAACGGCAATAAATAAATTGTTAACGTAAAAGAATATTATAGTTGATCAAAAGTCTAATTTTCTACGTGATTAAATATTTTTTTGAAGTCAATCTATGACGTTCTACGTCAATAAATGATTCTTTGACGTCAAAAAATGAATGTTTTTGTCAAACAAATTCTTTACATAACTGCATGATTTTTTAACGACACTAAACAAGTATTTTACGTGAAAACATAAATTTTCTACGTTAATCAATAATCGATTTTTTTGATGTCAACAATTGAATTTGGAACGCAAATAAGTAAATTTTGACGGGAAAATAAAAACTATCTAAATCTCTCAATAAGCGATTTTTTTGAAGTCAATAAATAAATTTTTGACGTCAATCAATCACTTTTACGCCAATATATATTTCTTTGACGACAAAAATGAATATTTTTTTGTCAAACAAAGGTTTTTTAAACCACGTCATGATTTTTTGACGGCAATAAATCAGCTTTGTACGTCATAATATGAATTTTCTACGTCATTCACTAATCGGTTTTTTGACGTCAACAAATGAATTTCACACGCCAATAAATTAATTTTGACGGCAAAATATGAACTTTCTAAATCTCTTAATAATCGAAATTTGTAGAGGGAATAGATGCATTTTCAACGTAAATAAACAAATTTTTGACGTCAAAAAATATTTTTTTCGTCAATCCCTGACTTCTTACTTCAATAATAAATTTTTTTGACGTAAATATATAAAATTATACAGTTTTAATGTCAAAAGTCAAACAATGATTTAACCACAATAATTGATTTTTTGACTACAGTATTGACGTCAACAAATGAGTTTGTTACGTCAATTAATAATGCATTTTTTTTCGTTAATAAATAAATTTTTGACGTCGGAAAATGCTACCACTTAACGACATGCTTAAAGAAGTAATGTGGACTAGAATCATACTGCAAATTTTGACTAAGAGGGGAGTTACCAGCTAACAGAGAGGTCACGTGCATGCACCGGCTTGTCAAAGCACACTCGACAATAATTATAAAGATGTGGCATATGCACTAAGGCGAATGAGTATTGTGTGAATCATAAAATTATAACATAAAACAGTCCTTGGGATGCGATGAAAAACATTCTTTAGTATAAACCTAAAGTTTGTAAACAGCTTAGGTTACAAGGTCTGGTTGTCACATTTACTTCCAATACAAATGTCAATTGACGGATCCAATGTGGTTGATGTAACATTTGAATAATGATGCGACCAAATATCTTTAGGGAACCTAAATACTCAATATCCATTTAGGCTTCTATTCGAACTGTTTTTTTTTTAATGCTAATGTTAATTTATTTTCGTACGAAATGAAACAAACACGGGCTCTTGTGGCAAGCAGATGAAATACAAGCAAGGGTGTGACGACCGACTCAGATTTCGGTACACACTAACAGCGCCGTTAGATGGCAGCATTTTCCGACGTCCATAAACGATTTTTTTTACGTTAAAAATTTATATATTATAGTATGAACATAATTAATTATGGTTAAAGAATAGCAGTTATGTCATTTATTTCCAAATTGTGTAAGCGCTATTAAAATTTTTATATATACAAATTTATTTATAGAGTCAAAATTTCATTTTGATTATTAACGTCAAAAAATTCGTATTTTTTTATAATTCAGTAATTTAATTATTCAAATTTTGATGTCACAAATAAATCTGGGACACCTGAAAATGATTTTTGCTATCAAAAACTTAATTACTAATGTCAAAAATTGTTTTTGACGCCAAAAAATATTTTAACGTCAAAATATGTATTTTTGACACCAAAATATTATTTAATGGATACAATAATTCTATATAATAAGTCCCTAACTGTCTCACTATAACAACACGACGGGCTCTTGCTTCCCGACAAAATTTATTATCACCATAATACGACGGCGCCCTCGTGCAACTCAATTCAGTTTATTGACTGTTTTCGGCAATTATTTATGTTGGTGTCACCGCTGTTTTGGTAATTTGGTTATTTATGGTATACTAACGATAAACTCTAGGTTGTAATGAAATTTGCATGTGCAGCACAGATAAGGCAGACATGCTTTTGAGTTGTTTAGACCAGAAGTTTCAAATAACAATGAAGGTCGTTGTCGGAACAAATATGCAATAATATATCTTTAATTTTTAGACATTTTTCAAATTATGTACTAAAAAATTTTATATTTCTAATTGCAGATTAATTCTGAATTATCGTAGAAAATCGGCAAAAATCTTTATATTCCAGAAAACACGGAATTCCCATAAAATTGTAGAATAAATCTTAAAACATTTTAAACAACTTTTGAATTTTTCCAAAATTTATTTAAAAAAAATTGTCTATATTTTTTCTAACTTGAAATAATTCTTAAATATTTAAAATTTTAGAATTTATCAAAAACTCATTAAAAAAATTCCCATAAAATTCGTAAAACAAATCAAAAGCTGAAACAGTTTTTGAATTTTTCAAAAATGGATTTAAAAAATCTCTATAAAGTCTATAACTTATCTATAATTTTTAAAATTTGAACAATTTCTAGTAATATTCCAAAATTTCTACGAAATTCTAGAATATCTAACATAATTTTTTTTTAAATTTACACTAAATATGTAAAAACTTTTAAAAATTACAATTATTCCTATCAGGTGCAATTCCTAAAATTCACACAAATCTTAACAATTTTAGACAATTTGCAAAAGTTCCCTATCATCTAACCATCCTCAAGTCCATCTTGACTAAGAAAGGTCATTCGCGATTAATCTTACTAAAAACACTAACCGGAATAAACGACTTTTCAACTGTAAGAATTTTTCTAGTGTAATTTTTTCAGACTTAAATGATTTAGCAAGACAAATCATGATCCAAATGCGGCTACATTTATTCACTGTACAATAATGCAAACACGCGAGAAGAAAAATTACCAACAAAAATGCTTATTGCATATATTTAATGAAAAAAACCGCTCGTAAATCTTCATTTTTAAGTTTTCACTTTTGATGAGCTTTTTTCCTCGTTTTAATCCGCTAACCCTCTCGGTTTGAGCACCAACTTATTTTATAATCACCCCGTTGTGAATTAATAAACAGGTACCTAATCCGGCGAGCTTTGAAATGTAAAACAGTTTTTTAAAATAATTTTAACCTACACATTTAATCTCTTAAAACCTGTCTAATGGAATTTCATTTTTGAATTTTTTTTTTTGTTAATAAAACATACCTTAAATTATTGGTTCAGGAAGGTATCCAACAAGTTCGTACACAAACACATCCGCACTCGCACTAAGTTCTAATTAAATATGCACTAGAACTGATCGATTATTATTATTAGTATTATGCAATTACATTATTATAATGACCCAATTATGTGAGTAACGTAATCTTTTACCGGTAACACTGGAGCAATTGCGTTCGTTGCGTACAACCAAGAAATATGCAAAGGTAGCAAAACACCGCATAATAAACACACACTACGTTAAGTAACCAGCGTAATCAGCAATTTGTGTAATTAATTTGTTAGCAGAGTCGTCCTCGTCCCACTTACTTGCTTGTTTTGCGGTTTCTCTTAAAATTTACCAAGATTTGACAACCTCCATAACTTCTGGGGTACCTTTCAGCAACTGTTTGATAAAGCCGACAAAAATTGGAAATGTATGGAACGCCATATTGCTATTTAATTGAAGGTTAAAAAGCAAGATTGCTAGTATTACATAGTCGATTATTTTGTTTACAATTAGAACATGGTTGGTATCTGAAACAGTCTCAGGTGCAGGTTGTTTTAAATAATACAAAAAGCCTGCAAATTATGAAATGAGCACATTGGAAGTTGCGATAAATATTGAATTTTTATTATATGCGACTGTTGTGGTAAACAATCTACAATAAAATAACAATCCACATTTGTTGTAAACCACACAATACACGAACATAGTTGCAAATATTCGAACTGAAATTAAATTTGACTACTGCTGCGAACGAAATCATTTAAAACAATATCACAATGCTGTTATAAATATTCATAATTAAAGCAACAACCGAATTACCCGTCTATTGCTGTAAATATCAAGTAAATTTACGCAACATGCGGGTGTTGTTGTAAATCGAATTAATACAATATGCAACTATTACTGTAAATGTAGAATTGAAGCAACTACCACATTAAAACGGTACACGATTATCGCTGCAAATAATACATTATTACAATAATCGTGCGTTGTTTTAAAACGAATAAATGCAATGTCCGACTGTTGTAAATAATGATATGAAACAATGCAAGAGTATTGACAAAAATGCGAATTAAAACAATACCCGACTATTGCCCTAAATATCTAGTGAATTTCCCCAATATGGGGGTGTTATTGCAAATCGAATTAATACAAAGTGCGACTATTGCTGAAGGTAATGATTTACAGCAACACCATACCTTTGCTTTAAAACAGCTAAGGAATTAATACAATACTCGAATTAATACAACAGTCGAGTGTCGTTCAAAATAAAGTCAGCAGTTGGCAACCCTGTATTGCATTAAATAACGATAGTGATTTTACTTTAAAACTTGGAGGGGTTGGCTAACCATAACTCCAAAACACTAAGATCGCGTAAGGCAATGTATAGGTAGCCGGTGCCGGTGACGGCGCTCGGAGTTCCGGTAGTCTCCTTCGATTAGTCTAAATTAGAAGGGCGGAACTACCGGCTACATGAAAGGGTGTGGGTAGTACAAATAAAAGAATAATAATGCTGTAAACTACCGGTATTTAAATCAATTGCCGGTAATTCATAATGAGAGGAGAATAATAAATAAATAAGCTGCAGTAGGTAACTTTGTCTCGAAACTTTGTATTTTTTTTTAAATAAAAAATACAAATTATACGAGTCCTAACAACTATTTGTTCAGCCATTCTAATTATTTGTACCGAGCGAATATTTAATTGTCGGTTATGGTTAATTAAAAAAGAGCGGCCGTAGCTCAGTGGTAAGAGCGCGGGCTACCAATGCAGCGGATCCGGGTTCGATCCCCGGGAAACCAGCAAGGTGGATTTTTCCCCAGGAAAACCTCTCTGGAGAAGAAGTGCACTTCCTCTGGTTCGGAGCCCACGTTAAACTGTGGGTCCCCTATGTCTGTCTGTGCAAATTATCTATCGTCGCGCAACAAACACAGACATAGGAGAGAGGTAGCCAACGCCCTGAATAGGGTATGGCACTATAAGAAGAAGAATGGTGTATAAGAAGATGGAATGGAGTATTTAACTTTTCTAAAATATAAACATGAAGAATTTTGTATATTCGTTATATTTCAACGAAAAATTAAAACAATAGTCGTTGTTACTGACTTTGCATTAACTAGAAAAATTAAAATTTTTAAGTTTTGTGCATAAATGGCTGAACATGTAGTTGTTAGAGCCAGTGGTGGCTAGTACAGAGAGGGAAACGGGACACTGCCCTCACAGCTATTTATTATAATTCCGCATTTTTTTACTATTTTCACTGTTTAATAATTTTATGACTTAAAATCCACGAAAACAAATTTTGTTGAGATCGTTAGTAACGCGAAGTTAGTTTGAATTAGTCCAGTTAGGACCCATACAAGGATTAATAAATTTTAAGGCGTTAATCGACAGCACCTTAAGAGTACATTCGGAAAACCAACAACAGAGTTTTCATGAGTCTATCGAAAATTATACAAAACGAATTATTAGACTCTATTTATGCAGTTTTATTAGGCAAAAAAGGTATTGCCCATCACTTTAATGTTCAAATTTTAAATTTCGCCGCCACTGGACTTAAGGCTCTTATAATTTCTGTGTATTATTAAAAAAAAAACCGCTTTTTTTTAAGTAAAGTTATCTACTACAGCCTAGTTATTTAGTATTCTCCTCTCATTGTGAATTACCGGCAATTAATATAAACACCGGTAGTTTTCTGCATTATTATTTTATTTGTACTACCCGCACCCTTTCATGTAGTCGGTAGTTCCGCCCTTCTAATTTAGACTAATCAAAGGAGACTACCGCCGGCACTTCGAACACCGTCACCGGCTACCTATCCACGGCCTCATGCGTTCCTAGTGTTTTTGCGGTTCGGGTTAGCGAAGTTAAATCACTAACATTATTTAATGCAATACAGGTTTGCCAACTGCAGACTTTACTTCGAACGACACTCGGGTGTTGTATTAATTCGACGATTGTATTCATTCGGGTATTGTATTAATTCCTAAATTGTTCTGCATTTAAAGTAATAAATAGTATGGTGTTGCTTTAAATCATTATTTTCAGCAATAGTCGCGCATTGCATTAATTCGATTTGCAACAACACCAGCCATATTGGGTAAATTCGCATTTTCGTCAATACTCTGGTATTGTTTCACATCATTATTTACAACAGTCGGACATTGCATTAATTCGATTTACAACAATACACGTCTATTGCAATATTGTATTATTTGCAGCGATAGTCGTGTACCGTTTTAATTTGGTAGTTGCTTCAATTCTACATTTACAGCAATAGTCGCATATTGTATTAATTCGGTTTACAACAACACCTGCATATTGCGTAAACTTACTTGATATTTACAGCAATGAGGACGGGTATTGTTTTAATTCGGTAGTTGCTTCAATTATGAATATTTATAACAGCATTGTGATATTGTTTTAAATGATTTCGTTCGCAGCAATAGTCCAATTTAATTTCAGTTCGAATATTTGCAACTATGGTCGTGTATTGTGTGGTTTACAACAAATGCGGATTGTTGTCTTATTGTCGATTGTTTACCACAACAGTCGCATATAGTAAAAATTCAATATTTATCGCTACTTACAATGTGCTTATTTAAAAAATTGAAGGGTTATTGCAATATTTAAAACAGTCCCCTTGAAACTTTGTTTTATAACAAAAGCACCGATGTTAGATTACAGTACATAGTTATTTATATGGAAGCAGGTAATGCAAGTATCGAATTAGAGCAATACCCAACGTTTCTGTAATTTAATATTTACGAGAATAGTTGTATATTGTAATAATTGAAATATTTGTGACAATTGCTAACGTGATGATTAACTTAAAGGGGTTTTGCAATATTTAAAACAATACCTAAGAAACTTTGTTTTGTGGGTACTTACTACTATATTGTTTTAATTGTAAACGAAATAAATCAACTAGATGTTGCTCACAATTTCGTATAAACTTTTAAATAAATAGTAGTATGGCGTTCCATAGCAATAACAGTTATTACTTTGCGCAAGAGTGGCGGTAGCTTAGACGTTAGGCGCTTAGCGTCTAACGCTAAAGGGTTCGATTCCCCGCTGAACCGCAATAGAAACCTATGCCGCAACCCGCCACTCACATTCCCCAATCCGGTGTAGGCAGCCGTGGGGTTTTAATGCCTGAAACCTTCTCTGGTATTTAGTCGTTCGGATTCGACGTTAAACTGTAGGTCCCCCGTACTCCACCTTAGCGCTAAGGAGAGTATGTGGCACAGAAGAGTGTCGGTGCCCAACAGTGGGACGTAAAGACTGATTGCGACTTTGCGCAAATGCAAAATTTCGAACCTTGAGTCAAACGAAGTGATCCGAGAACCCTCAATTATGAAACCTGAAATAAGGAGACCCAAACCAAATTAACTTAATCCCGACCTGACTATCTATTTACCGCTAAGATCAAAGATGTCAATATTTCAAAGGTGGTAGCTACATTTTTGGGCCCTCTGGAACTTCTTTGCACCATTACACATACAACGCTCTAGCTTGCACGTAATTCCCGAAACCGAATGAGCTTACGTGTGCAAAGCGCCCAAAGCGATTAATGACTATCACTCAACGATTAAATTAGGAAACTAGTTCGTGGACGGCCATTACCATCCCTCGTCACTCTACGCAATTAATTTTACCTGTACGAAATTTCAATAACAAATTATAAAGGTCATGGGCAGTCGAGCAGTTACACTGCTTGACTTTCAGTTCGCACCGCTAACTTGTTGGTTGAAGTTCAAATCCGCTGGAAGTTGGAGAAATTTATGTATTGTGATACCTCACCATTTCCTACAATTAGAACAGAATGACTTCGAATAAATGTCAGCATAATTAGTCTCATCATCAGGGAACTTGGAAACGTTTTGTATAAAGGAGGTGTTACAATTTTACAAAAACGAGGATCTTGCGAAAACTCATCTGAAGATCGTCGAACAATTTAAAATTTGAAAAAAAAGTCAGATTATGACAATTTCCTAATTTTCCAAAACAATTTTGGCCGAGTGTTTAGCAAAAGGTTTTCGTTTTGACTTCTCCCATAAGGCATTATGTTCGGGTCCTTCCGTTCGTCGAATGGCGCAGGTCTCGTTCCCGCAACCCAATTTGGGACCGAATAATAAACAAGAAAAGAAAAAATATTGGTGTCCTCTAGCGGCCATCCGGAGAAACTGAAGGATTAAACTCGCACACCATCGGAAAGCCCAAGCGGAGGACTACCGATTTACCCTATTCGATCAAAAACAAGTTTACAACCCTACAGACCTCGAGCATGGCTAAAATACCTCAGACCTCCGATAGAAAAAAGCTGTCGGGCAACCGCCACGAGACCTTTCTCGCCTTTATGAAAGTTTTTGAAAATTTTCATTCATTTCGAAAATTTTATGAAATTTTGAATATTTTTTTAAATTCCCGAAAACATTTTCAATACCGGATGTTAAGTGAAAATTTAAAAATTTTTTGTTAAATTTAATTACTTAGTATTTCTTTTTAAATTATATAATTAAGAATTTTAATAACATTAAAAAAAAAATCAAAATTTTGAAAATGTAAAATATTTTGTTATAAAAATGTTTAAGATTTTAAAAATTTTTAGACATATTGTAGTTTTAAAAATTTAAAAATTTTTGAAATTTTCAAAAACTCTGAAAATATCTGAAAATGTTGAAATTTCGAAAATTGGGGAACATTAACACAACTGTAAAGTTGCACTAATTTTTTAAAAATTTAAATAAAATATTTTAAAAACTCGGGAAAAGTGTAAAAATTTTAGTTAAAAATGTTACAAAAGTTTTAAAAATTTTTTAAAATTTAAATAACGCAAATTACAGTTTTATGAAATTTTAAAAATTATAAAAAGTCAAAAAACTGCACAAAATTTTAATTGTTTTTGTAAATTAAATATTTAAACTTTTTCAATATTTTCAAGTCTCATACGTGGTCTGCAGGCCCGGCGCCAGCTTTTATGTGTGTCAAAGGTTGAAGCGGCGATGGTTATAAATACAGCTTTTCAAATGAAATTGGTAACTTACATGCTTAAACTTTTTTAATATCAATTTCACCCAAAACATGTTGCTTAACATTTACCAGCGTCAAGCCTACTTACTACGTGTTATATTAACAACAGCGCCAAACGTAGCAAAATAAAACGTCGTCTGTCGTTTTAAATTGGAACATTTTATTTTTCACAAAGTTTCTTCTTTCGATATTTAAAAAAAGTTTCAAAACATTATTGAAAATAATAAAATTGAAATTTTTCTTAACCATTTTAAAAAATTTCACTTTTTTAAACTTTTTTAATATTTCCTAAATTATCAAAACCCTCAAAATATTCAAAACTATTTAAATTTTTAAAAATTATCAAGTTACAATATTTTTAAAATTTTAAAATCGAGTCATTTTCGAAAATTTTCAAAATTTTCAGAAATTTTCAAGACTTGTTTAAAATAGACAAAAATTGTACAATTTTCTTAAATTCAAATCTAATTTACATTTTAAAAAGTTTCAAAATCTAGAAATTTTTAAAATTTTCAATATATTCAAAATTTTCAAAAATTTTTAAGTTTCATAAAACTGTCAAATACATTGCAATATTTAAAAAAATTAAAATCTAGAGTAGTTTTTGAAAATGTTCAAACGATTTTTGCAAAATTTTAAAATGTAAACAAAAAGCTGTCGAGCCGCATTAGTTAAAATTTTTGATAATTTTTTGAAATACTAAAACTTTTTTGGGGTTTTGACAACTTTATGAAACTTAAAAATTTTGAATTATTGCAAACGTTTACAAATTTTGTACACTTTAAAATTTTTTTAATTTGGAAATTTTCAAAATGGCAAAAAATTGGAATTTGGATTTTAGAAAATTGTAAAAGTTTTAAATGTTTAAAAATATTTTGAAGATGTTTAAACATTTTTGTATTTGCAATTTTCGCGATCTTTCAAAATGTACAAAAATGTTCAAAAATTTTCAAGACATTTTTAAACATTTTCAAAATTTTTCCAATTTACAAAAATCTAATTCCAATTTTTAAACATTTTAAAAATTTCGAAATTAAAAAATTTTTAAAGTGTACAAAATATTTAACCATAAATAAATTACATAATTTCTAAGTTTCATAAAATATTTGAAAGTTTTAGTATTTCAAAAAATTTTCAAAACTTTGAAAATATTTAAAAAAATTCGAACAAATGCAAGAAAGGTTCCCTGGCAGTTGCCCGACACCTTTTTTTATTATATTTTTACCTTTTGCATCCGAAAATCTAGTCAACAAAATAAATGTTAAACTTTCGCACATGTTCTTTATTTTATAACTGTCAGGTTATATTTATTTACAACTTAGGACCAACGTGGGTGCAATTTTTAATATTTAAAGCTTTTTATCGTGACTAAACTGCTATGCATTATTTGTTTACGTTTCAAATATTGTTCACCGAATTCATCATAAGTAAACGCTACGCCTTTATTAAAATTGACCAATATTTGGACGGTATAGAAACGTTTCCTTACACGATAACATCAAAACGCCAGACATAACTGCAGCATTTGCCCGATAGTTTTTTGGTACAGGGCACAATTTCACTTGCCTTGACAGTTTTGCATGCTCATTTGCCTGCATACCAGCTGTTCCGTTCTAAAAACAACGGTGCCGTAGTGAGCAATCGCGGAATATTATTTTCCAAGAACATTGCTCTGATATAATAACACTTTAAAAGTATTATAAAGTTTAAACAAAGTGAAGCGAAGCCGCTACTGTATTGGTATATGCAAAATCAAATGAAAAAAGTCAATGTTGGAAATATTTGCGCTCTAAATGGTTTCGTATTTGTCAAAGCACCTGAATCTCGACTATTTTGCACGTTCAACACAGCTGTTTTGATGATCCTCTAATGACGTG
This sequence comes from Ctenicera cuprea, assembly GCA_958336395.1. NCBI lineage: Eukaryota > Metazoa > Arthropoda > Insecta > Coleoptera > Elateridae > Ctenicera > Ctenicera cuprea. The sequence continues at coordinate 54,258,779 of OY284489.1, forward strand.
TGAAACGTTGGCTAATAGAACCTCTAATTTAACGTACCAAAGAGCAATAATTCCTCCATGCAGAACTCATCAACATCAGCGATTATTCTTGCCGACTAACTTCTTTGTCTTTTATACACCAAACCCGCATTGTAATGCCAATCAGATCCATTAATTGCTGCTTCTAAATGACAGATATAGACGTTTAAGTTGTTATTGCATCCTCCTTTGTTTCACTTTTTTTGCAAACCGACTTACACAACAATGAACCGGATTTGAACGAAATGTTAATTTATAAACGTACAACTTTTTTGCCTTGCCTGAATGGAAGAAGCGGCTATAAATATATTTTTGGGAAAAACTAATCTCCACCTGATGCATTCTTGTTACGTGTTAGAGAAACAGGATGGCAAAAATAAAACCATTATTGTGAAAAAAAATTAAGAATCTTGATCTGTCGAGATTTTATAAAAATTTATATTTTTATGCTAATTTCAGCATTTGTTAAATATTTTGCGTTGTGTTGTTTTCAACGTCTAAAATGCAAGACAAAATTCCAATTTATATCTTCTCATATATTTCAGACCTGTCTTCAAATTTCAAATTGGAAAGCAACTTACATAAACGCAGCGAACAGCTGTCATTTGCATGAATTTCCTTCAACTCACCTGAAAACAAAGAAAATTACATATTAGTAAGGTGAAAGCTACGAATTTCTCCTAATTTATTTATGGTAAAAAGGAATGCCAAAACACACTGTCTTAGGATATACAGGGTGTCAAATTGAAAACGTACAATGTGATAATTTCTAGAAACCGTTTCTACAACATGACTCATAAGGTAACCTTTCCCATTCAACCCCTTAGGCTCTAACTACCCCAACAAAAAAAATCCAAATAGCAACACCCACCTTGTGATACCTCATTGAAAAGCACTTAAAAAATGCTATTCAATAGTAACAAACATTTTTTATACCTTATTCGTTTTGGAAAACTTAATAAATAAAATGGCCCCCAAGATCTCCAGACTTGACCCCGATAGACTTCTTTTCATGGGGTCACTTAAAATCTGTTGTCTACAAAACTCAGCCTCAGTCCATTGCACAACTGCGACAACGAATAGTTCAGGAGTGCCGACGAGCTATTCCGTGCCAAACCTTCCAACATGTTTGAAGAGAATTTGAGAGTAGACTTTACTATTGCCTAGAGAATAATAGAACTCATTTTGAACATTTAATCTGATACTTTTAAATTTGAAATATAATAAATATGACAAACTAATAAAAAATGGAAAAGTAATCACGAAACAACTAAGCAATGAAGGGGAAAGAGAGGAAAACAAAATAAACAACGAACAGAGCGGCGGCATAAAAGAATGCAAAACAGGGGAAGAGACAGACACCTCGCATGAGGAAGTAAACAAAAACAAAGACGGAAATAACGAAAGAAAACAAAATAAAAGAAAAAATAGACACAAAGAAACAGATCTAAAACATCAGAAGAAACAGAAGAAAATCCAAATAAAAAAGAAGGAAATTATGAGAAAAAACCCAGAACATCAACACCCAAAACGAATAAATCCAAAGTATTGATACAAACTTTGATAGCAACAATATTAGACAAGGAGAGAGAAATGAAAGAGAACGAAAGAAAAGAAATCCCAAAGAGATAAACAAAACAAAATAGCAAACAAAAAAACCGACGGATACCATAAAGACGAAAAAAAAAGGAAATGATAAACGAGAAGAAAAATAAAAATAAAATAGAAAAACTGACACAAGTTGGAAACCATAGAGAAGAGGAAAGGAACAGTAATAAAAAGAAATTGCTGCAGTTTAGTATAACAAATGACCTCAAAATGAACAGGAAATTAAGTATAAGTTTGAAGAAATAGCAAGAAATGCGAGAAGCCTGATAGACTACATTATATAGACGAAACAAATGGAAAAACTTGTACAAAAAGGGAAAACAAATAAAAATGCCGAACTAAACACGCAACACAAACTAGTAACAACTAAGATTAACATAAACCGACCAGAAATAAAAAACATGAAAAACTGTACAGTAATAAAAATAGGAAAGTTAGAAAACAGAGAAACTAGGGAAGAATACCAAGAAAGAGTAGAAGAGAAATTAGAAGGGTGAAGAAAAACAGGTTGTAAACATATAATGAAAGAAGAAGAAGAAAAAAAGAAGGAAATGACAACCGACGAGATGTAGGAAATACGCAAAACAACACTACAACGAGCAGCAAGAGAAGCATGTGCAGAAAAGAAAATAACATCGAATATAAAAAAAACAGATGGTGGATGGAATGAAGAAGTAAATAATAAAAGGAAAGTATGGAAAAAAATCATCCGAACAAATAAAAAGAAGACAAAGGAGAATATATAAAAAGAAGAAGCGAAGCAAAAGAAGAATTAAAGAAAACAAAAGGAAGAAGCTAGAAAGACTTTGAAGAAGAAATACAAAATACACATAAGAAGAATAAGAGGAAACTCTGGAACATGTCAAAACCACTAAAAACAAAAAGGAATAAAAAACATCAAATTAGTTAAAGACCACACAGGAAAAATAAGCTCAAATAAACAAGAAAATATAGAAACATAGTGGAAGCACTATGAAGAAAAATGTGAAAACAACATAGATCAAATACAGCAAGAAATAAACGATGAGGAAGAACAAGTAAAACACGAAGGAATATCACATGAAGAAGTAATAGCAGCGATAAAAGAAATCCGAGTGGGCAGAGATAGTACCTGAGATGGGGAGGAAGAAAACTAACAGAATGGATGACATGAATAGGTAACAAAGCATGGGAAGAGAATCGAATACCGGAAGACTGAGAAAGGAACACATTGATACCAATATACAAGAAAGGTAACGATTGTGAAAATTATAGAGCAATCTTTCTAGCACTAGTAGCTTTAAAAATCTGCAGCAAGGTACTAGAAAAGAGACTACGAACGAAAATAGGAAAAACGATAGAAGATGAACATTTAGAGCAGCAAGACAGACTACACAGACCATATAAGTGTAATTAGGAAATTCATAGAATCAAACTCCGATTTATTCCTGCCATTTATAGACCTAAAAGCAGAGTTTGACATGATCCAAAGAAATAACATATGGAAATGCCTAAAACAACTTCAAACGACACCAAAACTGATAAAAGCGATAAAGAGTATCTATAGGACGGTCTCAGGCATAATACAGAAAGATGGGGTAAGATTAGAACCAGTTATAAAGGAAATGGGACTTAAACATTAAGCCCCCTCCTATTCATCATATACATAGACAGAATAATGAAGAACTGCGTGAAGAAGACGCATAAAACAACTATACACTACAAAGACCTAAGCCCGGTAAGAATATAGTCATCATAGCGGACAAACCTACAAAGATGCAAAAACTGGTCGACATATGGACGATGGAAATAGAAAAAATGGGAATGAAAATAAATGATAGCAAAACTAAGTCGATGCAGATAAAAAGAAACAATAAAAACCCTCCACAAGAGTTTACATGCAATGGAAAGAAACTAGAAACCATAACGACTTTGAATATTTATGATCGATCATCAGTAGACGGGAGCATAGAAACAGAAGTAGCTAACAAAATCAGGAAAGCAACTAACATATACTACTCTATCAATCAAACATTATTAGGAAAGAAGGAAAATAGAAAAAAGACAAAGCAGCAAATATATAACACAATAGTAATTCCAACATTACTTTACACGATAGAAGTCCTACCCATACTCACAGAACATAAAAGGAAATTACTTTCGATAGAAATAAAATATCTAAGAAATATACAAGGCATAACGAAACTAACCAGATGGAGGAACGAAACAATTTATAAGGAACTCCAACAAGAACCAATCACGGCGAAGGTAGAGAAAAAACAGTTTGCATGGTACGGGTATGTTATCAGAATGGAACCAAACAGGAAAACAAAACCGGAACAAATTAAAAAAATAGCAGCCAATCGAAACAATTGGAGGAGATGCATAACAACACAATACCAGACGCCGTAATGATATAAGGGATGAGAGAAAGAAGAAGAAAAATTAATGTAATTGGTTCTAAACCTTTTGAGTTTTAATGATTATTTGTATATATAAAATACTTGTACTATGGTGTTATTAGTAAGTGTTTAGCGTAATTGGATTTATGCGGGTGTTTGTATTTGTAACAACGTACGTGTTCTTTATACCTAACATCAAAATTTCTAATTGTCTGGCCTATATAAACCGAATTACAACGCGAACAATTTAGTTTGTAAATGCCCGATTTTAGCAAATCGTCTGTTTTTGATTTTGAATTAAACAAAGTGTTTAAGATGTTTCCAGTTGTTTTAAGGCTTACTAAATATGTATTTGTTTTGTTTATAATTTTAAACATTATTTTTATTAACAAAAATGTTGAGATAATAAAACGGACTGAGTTGATTCAATTATTTGAACTTTGCACCAATCAAAATTATTTTACTTTTAATAATAAAATTTATTTCCAAAAAGATGGTTTACCCATGGAAAGTCCAATTTCACCTCTTTTAGCTACAATATTTATGGAAAATCTAGCAGATCAAATATTCAAATCAAATCAATCTGAGAAAGTTATATTTTGGTTTCGTTATGTTAATGACATTTTAGCATGTTTTAACAGTTGATTTGATTTCATTAATGAATTTTTAATTTTTATTAACAGCTTGCACCCAAACATAAAATTTACACTAGAAATTGAACAAAATAAGTCAATTAACTTTTTAGATTTAAACATAAACATTAATTCAAATAATAAATTTGAGTACTCATTTTATAGAAAACCTACACAAACAGACATTACAATACCACACGATTCTTGTCATCATAAAACACATAAATTAGCAGCGTACAGGTCCCTGATACATAGCGATTTGACGGTCCCTTTAGATGAAATTAATTATAGTAGAGAAATTTCAATTATTAAGCAAATTGCATATAGTAATGGTTATAATACTAAACTTATTGATACATTAATTAAAGAAAAAGATTATAAATTAGCCATTCAAAAAATGTATCCGAATACCCTAACTTCGTTCGATACAATTAAATATGCTTCGATCCCATATTTTGGTGAGAAATCAGAAAAAATTGCTAAAATTATAAACAAAACAAATAAATATAAAGTAAGCCTTAAAACCACCAGAAACATCTTAAACACTTTGTTTAATGCGAAATCAAAAACAGACGATTTGCTAAAATCAGGCATTTACAAATTAAATTGTTCGCATTGTAATTCGGTTTATATAGGCCAGACTATTAGAAATTTTGATATTAGGTATAAAGAACACGTACGTTGTTACAAATACAAACACCCACATAAATCCAATTACGCTAAACACTTACTAGAACAAAATCATTCAAGGACATCTAATAACACCATAAAATGTTTACACTTTTGTGATGATAAACGTAAATTAGACATACTAGAAGCTTGTGACGATTACCGAGATCAAGTCACCAAGTTCTATTGCTATAACAACAGTAACTGTTTACTTTTTCATATAACCTCTGACAATGGCATGTAAACATGCCGAAATACGTATAAGGTTAAAATAAATAAATATTGTTAAAGTAATTAAGTATTTTATATGCAGATAATCATTAAATATGGACTATAAGGAAGTAAAGCTGGAATTTATAAATACTTTTGAGTTTTATTTCTGATTTTTCCTAAACGAATAAGGTAAAAAAAATGCTTGCTATTATTGAAAAGCATTTTACGAGCTTTTCAATGAGGTATCACGAGGTGGGCGTGTTACCATTAGAAATTGTTTTATTGGGGTAGCTGGAGCCTAAGGGAAAATAGAAATGGTTTCTAGAAATTTTCAATACCTCTTTTACTTTCAGAGATATACCCACATTGTACCTTTTTCAAATTGACACCCTGTATAATTTAGTAACATTATAACTTTGTTACACTACATTGTGAACATGAATTATAATTTAAAGGTAATTGGTGTATAATGTGAGCAACTTGCGGACCTTATAATTTGGTAAAAGCTTCAGCTGGCAGTAATCTAGCGAATTTATGTTCTTTTTATTGTTCCTGAGGTGTAAAGTTTGCCGTGAAGCTTCAAAGCTGTTTTAAACTTTACTAGTTAGAGTAGAACTTGGCCAAAATTGCATATACGTTAGCTAGAGTCGTCTTTTTAACGTCATAAACGTGTTGAGCTTTTAGTCTTTCATAATGTATAGCACTTTAGTGTTAAATTCTGAGCAGGAGGGCTGGTATAGCTTTGTGTTACGCTTGTAATAGCCGTCTTGGCGCTCGTGTTTTCAAGCTTACCTACATCCTGAAATTACTCTTCGGCTTTACACATTTACTACTAGACTGCATAAATCGTCTGGAATTAACTAAAACCACACTAATTAACATTTTCTAGAAGACGAATTTGCTAACAAATCTACTAAACGCTTCGTAGGCTTACACGCAACATTATGTGGCAGCATCATCAATAAATCTCTACCAGAAATATTACTTTTAACACAGGATATCTTTATGTATTTCATGTACTTTCGGGAAAATTAAAAAGTTTTGTTTACATAAATTTAAGAAGTGCTTTTTATATTCAAACAATTTCAAAAACTACTTATTCCTTTTGCTCCTCCACTTCATAGGAAATGAATTTAATTACGCTGTTAATGATGCTCCGTTTTTATGTCAATTCCTGTTATATTTTTAAAAATTCTCTTTGCCAACTCACTGGTTTAAGGTGAGGGAAGTCTAATACAAATACGCTGCTGCAGACAACTATATAATCATTTTTAACACTATTAAATTTTATTCTAACACATTTTTTAAACGCGTATTTAAAACATTTTTGAATGACCTTGGCTATTTCTTTTTTTTTTGAAAAACCAAATTTTTTTTAAATATTGAAAATGTACATTTTTTGTAAAAGTTTTTTTGCCGTACTTCACCGTAAATTAAATTAATCTGCGAATTTTTAATTATGCGAGAGGCATTATATGGAAAATAAAAATATTATTGCAACATGGTTTACTGAAAACAATTGAGTATTAAAGTAAACTATTGTATAGTTATGCCTTCCGATAAGAACAGTTTTAATTTGTTTGTGCCGCCAAAACTGATAGACCGAAAACGACGCAAAAAGTTTAGCCATTGTGCTATAATGAAAGCACGCTCTTTTGGTTGTAACCGTTGCTAATCAGCAATCTCGCCAAAACGTGAATTGTTTTGTAAACAGTTTTCTTTCAACTGGAAGGTTTAAAATAGCGTGCAGGTGTAAAACCCCAAATGTCAATAACATTAGATAAGATATTTTGTTTAAATACTTTTACATGAGATTACTGTACATGAGAAACTAAGTACATTAAAACATATATTAAACCAAGAGAGTTTTATATATTACATACTAGAAACATTTAAAATTAGAAACATTTAAAATTAGAAAACTTTAAACAGAACATGCACATGTAATCAAAACAACTTGTGCATCACAATTTAGTTGATAGATAGTTCTATAGAGTAAAAACAAGATTTGATTAGGATATTTTTAGGTATTTTTTAATTTTTATTTAAAATTGTTTTGATAATTTAAAACAATTTTAAAATGTATTGACAATTTTTGTAATTTAAAACATTTTAAATTTAAAAAAAAATTTTTGAATTTTTAAATTTCCTGAAAGAAATTTTGGAATTTTTAAAAAGTTTGAGTTTTTAAAAAGTTTGAGTTTTTAAAAAAACTTGAAATATTTTGAAAACTTTGACAATATAAAAATTTTTTGATAAATTTTCATAATCATAAAAAATTATGTAAATTTGAGAATCAAGTAAAATTCCAATTTTTTGATAATTTTGAAATTTTATAAATTTTTGTAAATTTTGAAAATTTAACAATATTAAAAAAATTTCAAATTCCAAATTCGTTGAACATTTAAAGATTTTTTGTTTTTAGTAATTGCACTAAGTTCAGTTTAACAATATTAAAAAAATTTCAAATTCCAAATTTGTTGAACATAAAGATTTTCGTTTTCCGTAATTCAGCCTGCGCAGATCGAACATTCGACACGTGTAAAATACGAATCTTAAGTTTCTTTTCCAAGCGTGTCTATTTTGAAGTGTCCCTTCATTTTTTGAAGCACTCGAGTAGTTTTATGATTTTTGTGTTTTCTTATTTGCAATAAATGTCTATCTCCTGTCGTCATTTAACATGTTGGTACCCATTTTGAATCCGCAATTCGTACTTGTTGGAAAAACAGCATATCGATAGGGGCAGTAGGGGGTGATAAGGATATCAGGTTTACGCGGATCAGCTATTCGACATACGCAGAATACGAATTTAAGGTTCATGTCCGAGTGCGAATATTTTGAAATAAAGCACCTCTTCGATCCTATTTTGGCGGACCAACCTCATTTCCTTGCGGTATCATCCTATTGCAATTACCAATTATCGAGCCAAATTTGGTAATTCTAATAAACCCACTCACACACAAACACCTGCTTATCTCTATGAAATGCTGTAGAGAGCCACTGTGCAAAAGAATCTGTGCCTTATATAATCGACGCGTATGCGGCTTCTAGTAGCGGGGGCCCCTCACCCCTAAAGGATGAGACAGGCAGAGAAGTTTCGGATTTATCATATAAAATAGCTATTACAACTTTGTCTGATGTTAATTGCTCAAGATTGTTCCTATTTACCGCCCTCGCTGGTGCATAGTATACCCCACAAGAGAAAAAACCATTTTCTCTATATTTTTGAGATTAGTTTGGCAACAATAGGAGAAAACTATGAAAAATTACCGTACAAGAAAAAAGGCGAGATTAGTACTCTACGGTTATGAAACAGAAAAAAAATTATCAATTCTAAATTATCTGGGACGGGAATTAAACTTTCCCGAATTTGTAAAAACAACCTTTTGTTCGTATTATGTAAACGTTACTAAGTAGCAACCACCTGAAATGTCATTTATACACAACGAATTTGCACAGGAAAGACAATTAATTTTCTGTTCATGTAAGCCTTGCCTTTCAGTTCCAAAACCAAGCTTAAGAATCTGCTTCCGGGTGGAGCATTAGCTAGCGGTTCGGAGAAAACCATCTCATCAGGCTCTTTCTAGAGCCCCGCTTCCGGATCGAAAGTAAGCTTCCGGTCAGGAGCAAACCAACACATGAGCATGCTGCTAGAGCCCTGCTCTCAAATTGAACGCTCCTCGTAGAACCTTGGAGGGCTCGTTCTAGAGCCCCGCTCTGTATCCAGCGTAAGCTTCCAGTCCGGAGCAAACCAAAACAGCAAGATCCTCTTACAGCCCTGGTTCCAAATCAGATGTAAGCTTTCAGTTCGGAGGAAATTAGCACAGTACGCTCCTCATAGAACTTTGAAGCACCCAGCTCTTTCTAGAGCCCCGCCGCTTCCGTATCCAGCGTAAGCTTCCGATCTGGAGCAAACTAAACATGAAGATCTTTTTACAGCCCTGCTCCCAAATTTAACATAAGCTTTCGGTCCGGAGCAAACTAGCACAGCACGCTTCTCATAGAATCTTGAAGCACCCAGCTCCTTCTAGAGCCCCGCTGAGCCCCAGTGCCCTAACATTTTCAACCTACCGATATATCGAGATATTCGTCGAAAGAGAGCCGTTAAAAAATGTTGGCTTAGAACCAAAAAAAATTATATCTGCTTATTTTTAGGGGGAACAAAAGCCGTAAAAGGACGGGTTCTTGGCGGTCCCCACGAGTGACGGGCCCTTGGCGAGCCCCACGACTGACGGACCCTTGGCGGACCCCACGACTGACAGACCCTGGTTCCGTAAAACCCGCGGAACACCGGTAGTTACGCCACTGTTCTACTTATTTAAAGAGATTTCTTTCAGGTATAGAACCCCGTAACATATTTACTGTTCATTGCGTTTTGCGCTTGAATGTTTCGTCATGAAAGTCTTTGTCTTATTGAACTAAACCGACCTGCATAATAAAATCGCGTATGCAGGTCGTGAATTTAGTACAACTAATTAAAAATTCAAAGTTACTGCGAAACTTCCAAAAACTTTACGGTGTAAATCATAAATAATGTAAAATACACCCACGGCCCTTAAATAACGTTTTAAAAACAACATTTTTTTTTTCAATTTCTCAAAAAATACATACACGAGGTAAAATTAATTTCCCACGTCATGTTTTTAAATAATAAGTAATATTTCAGAACTTGAAATGTCAATTTTCCCCTTCCCCCACCTTTTTGAATATCTTTGAACATAAACAGAAAATTAAGGAATGTAATTCAAAATTCGTACTTTACGATGTTGTTCTACTCGCAACTGTTTGCGATCGTGACACGAGCGAAACTATAACAGCATTAAATTTTGCTAATCAGATAAAGACAGATGAATCATAATCGTTCAAGCAGAATAACAGACAAGGATTTGCATACTTCATGTCATCGAGTCAAAAGTACTTTTAAGCTCGGCGAAATGTGAGGCCGTCTGCTTGTCTGTAGTTTGAATTAAACAAATAGATCAACTTACGTTTGTGTCAAAACAAAGAGATGAACTTTGAAAATAATGTCAAAATATTTTATTATGGACTTATGTTCCTTTTTTACATGTTTCAGGAGAAGTTTTGATTTTATAAAAACGTTAGATTTCGAGATTTTAACGAAAATACATGTCTTGGAGCTCCAGGAACTCAATGTTTCTAATAAATGAGAGTTTGTGGGTGACGCTTCATAACTCCCGAGCGGATGTGTAGGGGGGTTTACTAAAAATAACATAACAGGCTTTTGAACAAAATCCGAAACTGGCATCGGAATTAAGACACGTTTTTCGGTAGAATTTGGTTCGGAAGTTTTATTCAGTTTGAAAACGGGATCTAACACAAGACCTTAATGCAAATTCAACGCTTTTTTCCCGAACTTTCTAGCTTTAAAATGACGCCCGCTGCGATCTTTTTCAATTTTTTTCTATAACGCCCTTATTACTCAAAAACGAGTTGACACATCGGGTTCCAATTTGGTATTATATTGATCTTAAGGAAACACCATGTTACTATGCAAGAGAATTTTTGTACGAATAAAAAATATAGCTGTAGCAAACACTTTCAAAATTTTCTAAAAATATTCAACAATATTTGCAACAAAAACTGGTTAAACATTTTTTATTATTTTATAGGTTCATATAGGTGGGGATAAGGTACAAGTTGTTTGGTCTCTCAGTCCACTAATTTCGCTATGAACATTTCTATGGATTTTTGAAAGTAGAAAATTCGTAACACTTTATACTATACAGGGTGTTAATGAATTTTAGGGACAAACTTCTAGGGCTTGCAAAACACAACAAAGCAAACAACTTTTGTTAATAAATCTGTGGTCAAAAGTATTTCCTTTAGAAAATAGAGCCTCTTAAAGATTCTAAGTACCTGGCAAAATAGGCAACCCAAATTGCATTTCAATTATTTTGCACAGGTCACACGGAATTTTGAAAAAAAAAACGATCTAGACGTACATGCATTTAAATAACGTTAATTTTGACACAATTTGATATTTTTGTGATATTTTTTGACTTCTTGCATTCGTTTCTTTCTGTGCCTTTTAGAATTCCTTTTTTTCGTTCTGTAATTTTTTTGATAATTATTTTCTTCGCTATTTTCGTTCTGTGTTTCGTATTTTTGTGTTATGGCGAATTATACTTTTACCGAACAGCATGACATGATGTTCATGTATGGAGCTGCTTGGGGTAACGCATGCGAAGCTGCTGCTCGCCTATACCAAGAACATTTTCCGAATAGGAATCATCCATCGTACAAGGCCTCTAGTGTAGTTTCACGTCGGCTGCGGGAGGAAGGTACATTCGTTGTCAACAGACACAACTGTGAAGCTACCAGAACATGGCGAACGGTGGATTTTGAGGAAGAAGTTTTGGAGAAAGTGGCTGAAAATCCTTCTACTAGTTCAAGAGCCATCGCTCATGGAATGGGAGTGAACCGTGTTTCAGTATGGGAGGTACTACATGAGCAGCAGCTACATCCGTACCATCCACAGAAGGTACAAGCCATGGTTCAAGCTGATTTTCCCAGAAGGGTATAATTTTGCCAGGAATTTTTGCAGCGGTGTGAAGATCCAGAATTCCAAGTAAACGTTCTGTTTAGTGACGAGGCATCTTTTTACGAAAGAAGGAATATTCAATAGATAGAGAAAGAGATAGACTCCTTGGACCATATCTGCTACCCTTTTACCGTTAGGTGTCGGGGTTGGTCCTTTTAGGTGGTGTTGTACCATTTTCTCCAAGCCTTTCGATCCTGCGTTCTAGAAGTTATAACCACGTCGTCCGCAAAAGCTATTGCTCCCATAAATGTTGGCTGCAATCTTTGGTATCCTATCTGGTATTTCTTCGTTTTCTGTTTGCATTCCTTCATCGCATCGTCCATTACGGCCAGAAACAAAAGCGGACTCAAGAAACCCCCTTGCCTGACTCCTATCTTGGTTACAAACTCGTTTGACTGGATGTTTCCTGTTCTCGCGCAGTTTCTGGTTGTGTTATAAAAACTCTTTATGGTCTGAATTAGATCCTCGCTAATGTTTCTTTTCTTTAGAACTTTCCAAATTTCTTCTCTCTTGATTTTGTCAAAGGCCTTCTCTAAGTCTATAAATATCACGTATAATTTTTCATTGTATTGTATCGTCTTCTCTATTAGCTGTCTCACTACAAAGATCAGGTCTTGGGTCCCCCTCCCCGTTTTAAAGCCACACTGCTCCTCTTCCAGGTTTCCCTCTAATTCGGATCTCAACCGTTTCTCTAGTATGCTTTCGTATAATTTACTGGGTATACTGAGCAGCGAGATCCCTCGGTAATTGCTGCACTATCTGCTGTCGCCTTTTTTATGAATTGGGACTATGGCAGCTACTTCCCAGTCCTTGGGGATCTTCTTGCTATTTCACGCCTTCCTTAGTCTAGGAGCTGGAGCGATATGGTGTGACTGAAAGTTAACCCGATGGCACTAGGGTTTATTGTTAGAGGACGGTTCAATGATCAATTCATCTCACAGACCGAATCTTCGCTCTCATGTAGTTCCGGAGATACGGCATCCGCAAATTTTTGATTTTTTGACTGCAGGTTAACCCTTTTGAAGTTGCGGTTACTTGAAAAGCATGCCATTCTTATACACTTCCACCATGTGCCATCATTTTTTATCGTGTCCGTTTATCGGGCTGGGCCAGTTAAAATGGGAGCAAAAATGGACTGCGAGTTAACCCTCTCAAACCTGGTGGAAAATGTTTATTGGTGTTGCCAATTGTTAAGATACCATATGCCATCAAAAGTTACCGGTCCATTTCACAGTAATTGGCCATTATTTAGACAGAAAATGGACATTTTCGCCATTTTGTGGCTAAAACTTACCGATTACAAGTTAACATGATGGCACCGTGTCAAATACGTTAATTTGAGGTCAAATAATAATATATGAGTGCCATCATTTTTTTTTCCAAATCAACCCCTCCCACAACCCCAAAAACCTCCCCAAACATAAATCAGTAATTTTGATATTTAACCGCTGTTGGGAGGTTTTTGGGGTTGTGGGAGGGGTTGATTTGGAAAAAAAAAATGGCACTCATATATATTATTATTAGACCTCAAATTAACGTATTTGACACGGTGCCATCATGTTAACTTGTAATCGGTAAGTTTTAGCCACAAAATGGCGAAAATGTCCATTTTCTGTCCAAATAATGGCCAATTACTGTGAAATGGACCGGTAACTTTTGATGGCATATGGTATCTTAACAATTGGCAACACCAATAAACATTTTCCACCAGGTTTGAGAGGGTTAACTCGCAGTCCATTTTTGCTCCCATTTTAACTGGCCCAGCCCGATAAACGGACACGATAAAAAATGATGGCACATGGTGGAAGTGTATAAGAATGGCATGCTTTTCAAGTAACCGCAACTTCAAAAGGGTTAACCTGCAGTCAAAAAATCAAAAATTTGCGGATGCTGTATCTCCGGAACTAAATGAGAGCGAAGATTCGGTCTGTGAGATGAATTGATCATTGAACCGTCCTCTAACAATAAACCCTAGTGCCATCGGGTTAATTTTCAGTCACACTATATCGCTCCAGCTCCTAGACTATTTAACTTCAATTAATAAGTCCGTATCTTCCTTTCCTAAGTACTTTAGCATTTCGGAGGTTACACCATCGCACCCGGCCGCCTTACCTAGCTTCAGTTTTCTTATGGCAACGCTTAATTCTTCGTAGCTAATTTGGTTGGCTTCAACATGTCTCTCTGCCGTTTGCTCGTTTTCCTCTCATTGCATTTCATCCCCTGCCATAAGGTCTTCAGAGTACTCCTTCCAGCGTTCTGTAATTTCAGCCTGTAAAATCGCTACCTCCTTGTTTCTCTTCAGTATTTGTCTTAATGCTTGTGGCTTATTTTCCCCTCGTCCTTTAAGTACCCTGTAAAATAGTTTCTGATTGACTCTGCTTTTTTCTTACATTTTCTGCCCGAACTGATTCCAACATTCTTGTTTGGCCCGTATCACCACCTCCTTGGCCCTTAACCTTTGCTGTTTGTATTCTTCATAACTATGCGTTGTTTTCTCGATTAGGTATTTTTTCCACAGCTTTTTCTTTTTTGCTACTTCTTGTTTAATTGTATCAGTCCACCAAGCCGTTTGCTTTCGGCCAGGTATCGTCTTCGTTGCATACTCTGCGGACGTTAGCATTGCCTTTTTTAGTATTTGCCACTGGTTCTCTATGCCATTACTGCCTTCTTCGCCTTTTGATTTTTCTATTTCTAGTTTCATTCTGTCTTGGTGTCATTTCTGTGTCTCTTTGTCCCGTAGTTTGTGCGCTCTAATTTTTTCTATTACTTTTGTGACTTTCTCAGCTGCTAGGTTTCTTTCTTTAGGGGATGTCATTTCTTGTAGGACAGTATATGTAATTAATAAATGATTACTCTATACATTCAGCAAAATACCAAACTTCAACAGAATCTCAACACATCAAGAATCAGAGTAAAAAACGGTAACACCCGTTTCATAATTTTTAATAATCATGGTTTGTTTATGAGTGATATTGCAAGCTAACAAGGTCCTTGTTTATTTTTAACACCAAAGCTTATAGGTTGAGTTTGGTACACCATCTACCAGCAAGGAATGCAGGCATGTAGCAGAATGTGACAAAGTTATGAAAAGGTGGGCATAAATTAATGACGCATATTGCTCAGTAATTATTTACATTTATTTCTAAAATTAAATGGTCACAGCGAGGCTAGTATTGAATAACTAATAAGAAGCTTAGCTTCGGCAGAGAGCTTGAGTTTAGCTGGTGGCAACTGCGTTAATGTAGGGATATATGAAAGATCTAACACACCGGTGTATAATTAAAGGAGGTTTGTGCATGAGTGTGATGCAAAACCAGGATACATAATTCCGCGGCTTTTCACCAACCAAATGCAAATGTTAGGAACTAAATTTGCAGAAATTCGGATCAGTAATAAAGCTACATCGCTGCAATAATTTCAATGAACGATGTTCGGGTACGTTTTGAGAATTAGTATTTTGGCTTAAAATGTAAAAATGAACAAATTCAAGGTTAGGTTTTTAAAAATAATGTAAAAAAACCACAGAAATGGAATTAATTACCACTAATTTAGGCAGTTTGATTTTATCGTACAGTTTTTTAGATTTCCAGTTTTTTTTTCTACAGCCTACGATCTAGTTGATGCATAATAGTGTATGATGTTAGAAAGGACCTACACTCTACAACTTTAGGTGCCTTCTGAACCACCGCAAGATTGGTCAGAGATTGGCAGATAGTATCCAGTCACACATCCTAAGCTAACCTGACCCCGAAATCAAACTGGGATCGCCCCGCAAGAGGTCATTTTGTATTTTTTTAAACTTGCTCACAATAAACCAACGTCACGTCGTTATCGTAGAAAACTCATAAAAGCAAAACGCTATAAATATCTAGTCATGAGCGCTACATGACGCTAACAACATGTTGGGGCGGTAGGGGATACGTTGTCATGGTAACCACGCACTTTGGAGCAGCAATATAGGAAGCCACACAAATCGCTTCACTTCACTATGTACTTGTGTTTGGATTACGGCCGTTGCAATGTTTACGATCGAGGTTGATTAGAAAAATCATAGCAACAGATCTTTTATTGAGTAAGACCCCAATTATATAAGTTCAAAAATGCATGGAGGGCGTTACACAGTGGCGGATTTAGAAGCGGGCGTAGTTGGTGGCCGCCTGGGACCCTACGATTCAAGGCAACCCGCATCCCCATCTAGGTATGAGAAAAACAGACGTAAAAAATGTATTGTTTTATTTAAATCGATTTTTAAATCAATTTTTTATTTTTTTATCAGAAAATCTTATACAGGGTGTCGAATAAAAAAATATTCATAAGATGATACTTTTCTTAAATGGAATGCCCATATTTTTTCATCTTAATGGTAACACCATATAATTCCAAACAAAAAATCTAAATAACTTAATCGGAGGGGGGGGGGTAACCAATTGATAACTGATTTCTAGCTCTGTTACCGAGTGTTTAGAAAAATTAGGTTGCTGCCTTAGCTTACCTCTATGAACACAATTTAAAAACCGCCGCAATAAATACGTTCTTTTTTATAATTTCACGAAATTCTAAAATAGAAACCATTAAGTCGAAATTTTCAGTTTTTGAAAACACTTTCATACAATATTTTGGCTTCCAATAGAAAACAAAAAGTTTAAAAATATTGATAATTATATTGAATCAAAAGGCACTTATTTATTATCAAATCGGCGATTTGGTTAAAGTAAAATACGAATCTTGACTTCCTTTTTTGGTTGCGATAATATTTAAGAAGCCCCCCCCCCTCAACCGCTTCCTCGGTTGTTGGCGGATTAACCTCGTGTTTCTTCTAATTCGATAGCCACGGCAGTATTCTTGCGAGATTGGTCCGCAAATAATAGAAGAGTTGGATGAGGGGCGTCCTATTTAAATATTAGCGCAACCGAAAAAAATTAAGATTCGTATTCTACGGCTACTAAATCATCGATTTGTACAAGC
The DNA here is from genome assembly GCA_958336395.1 of Ctenicera cuprea. Classification (NCBI taxonomy): domain Eukaryota; kingdom Metazoa; phylum Arthropoda; class Insecta; order Coleoptera; family Elateridae; genus Ctenicera; species Ctenicera cuprea. Next base: position 54,275,827 of record OY284489.1, read on the forward strand.
ACTACATCTCGATCACTCCCCTATACACATTAATGAACTTTGGGCTTTAAATTTGATGTGAAGGCGTGACCACATAATTTACCCATTTCTATACAAAACAATAACTCTGAGAGCTTTCATTTTGGTTGATTACGTGAACAGGTTAAACTTGCAATCACCACGGGTGTTGAGGAAGCTAGCCGATTTTGAGATTTCAAGGAATAAACAAAACGATGCTTATTCGGGACGTAACAGTGTTATGGTCGTTGTATGTTTTCTCTTGGGCGTCTTATCCTACCGAAGAGGGCTGCTTAGCAGCGAAATGTACATCAAGGTACAAAATCATTTCTTGTAAAAAAACTAAAAAAACGTTTTTCATGGAAACTTGATTTTTCACAAAATCTGTTAGCTTTTTGGCATATTTTTATATGGAAAATAAGATTCTATACCATAAAATTTCAAAAATTGTAAAGACCTAAAATACTTAGAAGAACAGCTAGCGCAGTTATTTCAATAAAAAATAACAGAAATACGATTACTAAGCTAAATGAGTTATGTGTCAGATATGGAATTTCAAAATTTTATTGCAACTGCTGTGAAAGTTATCGATAAAAACTTCTAAGAGCGTTTTATCTCCAGGAAGCAGGAGGCTGTAACTCCGTAAAGAATTTTTGTCGGCCCTTATTTATGGGACCTTTTTTCATGGTTCTATTTTAAAATTTGAAATCCATCCTGAAAATGCGTTTCACATATTATGAATCACTCTGTATACAGGCTGATTGCAAATTCAGTTGATTTGCTCATTAATTATTGGCGGTAGAAAAGAAATGAATGAGTAAATGTTGTACAGTTTACAGTGACGAGTATTTTGCGCATACCAAACAAAATGGCCGACTTCCGGTTTAAGCGGAAGCGACTGTGTCTTTATTTTTTTTAAATGGAACACCCTGTATTTTTAGGCTGATTCGATTCCTTTTAAGAAACTATAATACAACTGTAGGCCTAAAAGCAATAACAAGCGAGATATTTTGATTTAAAGCAACGTATGTAACCAATATGATAATGATTATAAATACATTGCAATTGATCGCAGGAAGCTGTTGTTGAGAAAATAATAAAAGCGATCAAAAAACGTGTAACATCTGTCACAGTAAAGTTTGTAAATAAGCTAAGGCACTTTTCTTTTAATTTGACGATCAAGGCGCTTTTCGCTGTCGACCTAGATCACCTGACCTAACTCCTATTGATTTTTAGTTTGGAGATTCTTAAAATATAATAAACAACTGATGTATAATTAACATGAAGTGAACTGCTTTTATAATTTTCTTACAGGCAGCCTTTTAAGATCAGTTGATTTAGAATCCATTGCGTTACATACGTTCCTTTAAATCAAATATATCTAGCTTAGTATTAGCTTTAGACCTGCAGGTGCATTATATTTTTTCAAACAGAATTTATCCTACAATCGAATTGGCCTAAAAAATACAGGGTGTTTTATTAAGAAAAAAAAGATAGTAGCTTCCGGTTAAACCGGAAGTAGGCCATTTTGTTTTGTAACACCAAAATATTCGTCGCCATAAACTGTATAACTTTTACTAATACATCTATTTTTCCAATGCCAATAATCAATGAGCAAATCAACTGGCCCTGAATTTATAATCAACCCGTATATTGCGCAGCAATAGACATTAAATTAAAAATATGTACAGGGTTGGGCAAAAGTATGGAACAATGCAAATATCTTTAATACGGCAACCGCGATTTTGGCAAAATTTTCTACATATACGGCAGGATACAATGAAAGTATCGGCGGTTTAAAAGGACTTCCGGTTTAGCCGGAAATGATTTTAAATAGAACACTCTGTATATTTTTTGATATATCGATACAACTCTTTTTTGCGAGTTCAGTGATATAAGGTTTCATGCCTTTATTTTCAATAATTCTAGAGATTTTGAACAATGATGTTTCGTAATTGTTATCTAGCAGCTCATGAAAACAAAAGAATGTGAGAAGCTTAAGCAGTTATGTACTGTTGTCAAATATGCTTGGTTCGTGTTGTGTTGTTTTGATGTTTGATAGATTGAGCAGTGTGGTTGCAGTAATCAATTAATTAACAACAATAATTAAAATTGCTGGGGCCAGCGGGTGGTCTAGTGGTTAAAGTCCTAGGCTTTGGAACTAGACTCTCAACGGCAGTAGGTTCGAGTCCTGTGCCCGCCGGAAATTTTTTTGAATAAGTTAAATCCGACGTGTCCATGGATGTTGTGTATGTTGGGTTGCATGTCTTTCAGGGGTGGGGCATGTTAGACCGGTGTATAGCACTTAGTGTGCTGAGGCCGGGTAAGGGGGTGGGATGGGAATCATGGAGTCGTGCTCACGCACGCCCTCATGATTCTTAAAAATAATAAAAAAACTGCTGAATTTACAAAACTGTTTAGGCTTCTCACATTCTTTTGTTTTTATGAGCTGCTAGATAACAATTACGAAACATTATTGTTCAATATTTCTAGAATTATTGAAAATAAAGGCATGAAACCTTATATCACTGAACTCGCAAGAAAGAGTTCTATCGATATATCAAATAAAATACAGGGTGTTCCATTTAAAATAAAAAAGTTGATTTCATTTCCGGTTAAACCGGAAGTGTTTTTAAACCGCCGATACTTTCATTGTATCCGCCGTATATCGGAACCTTTATGCAGAAAATTTTGCCAAAATGGCGGTTGCCGTATTAAAGATATTTGCATTGTTCCGTACTTTTGCCCAACCCTGTATAAAAGTTAACACCTGATAATACATTTTGAATACTGTTCGTTTTTCACAACAACGATGCACGATAAAACGAAAACTTGCTAACAAGAAAATTGTCAAATCATAGCTTGACATCACGTCACGCCATTTACAGGCGTTCGCATAAATTACGACTAAGTTTTGCCCGTACTTTAAAGTTAGTTGTGAATTCTTCAAGATATAAAATACAATGTGGATGTAAGTTGTGGAATCTCGGAGTTTGCAGTAACGTCAATTGTATGAAATGTAACCGACGTGTATCTTCCCAACTCGTTCAAGTATTTTCCAACCCCTACTTTAAACTTTTGACGTTTGTAGTGCTGCATTTTGCCTGCCGGCTAATTTAACACGAACATGAAACGCGCTGTAAAGTAAACCAAATGATAACGAGATAGCGCTCAAGAGAGAGCTAAAACTCAATGACATTTTGACTCTATTTCGAGCTTCGGTTGCTTCGTTTACGATCACAAAGAGACTTCATAGCCTCGCTGTATCTAATCATTCCCAGTCGGCGTACATCAAAATTTTCGAACAAGTGTTTAGAATTTATAATTGTGAACTGAATAGCAGATGCAAACTCACTCACGCTTTACGCCTGATTAAAATTTATGAATTTTATCGCGCTGGGTCCGATTTTAATGTCTACTCTACTGCTTGACTGGGATTTATGTTTAACTCGAGTACTACCTATTTAGTATTGATTATAGCGTAGGATGGTAACTTGTCACGGTTTAGTATCGATTCGAGAATTAATTGCCGAAATTACATAATTTCACTATTAAAATTCCGCTTTTGTGTCGAAGTTTATTTGTTTTTTTGCACTTGAGAGTGCGATTATTATTTTGTGCCAAAAAATCCTCTATTTATATTGAAGGCGCCTAATTAGGTTAGCGGTAAAGCAGTCGACCTAGTAGGCCGTGAGTCCCCAGTTCAGTTCTGACAAGTAAGAGTCAAGAACGCGCGGTATAGCGTTAGCCGTTGAGTCGTCTGTAACGACTAATCATTTTTTTACTTCCTTTTATCCTAAAAATTGTGCGTACCGCAACAATTTCTAAAATTTTTAGAAATTTTAATATCTTAAATTTTGATAATTATTGAATTTGGAAAATTAGAATTATTGTTGACAACTATGAACATTTGTAGAAAATTTGAAACAGTCAAAAGATTACATTGTTGAAAATTTTGTAAAATTGTGAAAATGTATGGAAATTTAACAATTTAAAAAATTTTTGGATTAGAATTTTTAAATCTTGAAAAAATGGAAATTTTAAAAGTATTTGGAAAATATGAAAATACTCAAAAATTTTGAAATTTCGAAAAATTCTAATTTTTTTAATGCATTTTTGAAATATTAATACTTTTTGAATATGGAAATTAGAAATTTCTTTAAAAATTATGAAAATTTTTAGAAATTTTGGAATTTCGGAAAAAATTAAAAGCAATTTAAAAAATGCATGATCTAGGACATTAAGAAAATCAAAATCTTGGAAATTTATAAAATTTTTGAAATTTTTTGGATATATATGAAAATAAAAATTTTGAAAACTTGAAAATACTCAAATTTTGAAAATTTCGAAAAATTTAAATTTGTTTTAAACATTTTAAACTTCTTGGAGATTTTGAAAATTTAGAAAATTTATAGAAATTCCAAAAATGTTCAAAATTTTGAAAATTATTAAAATTAAAAAAAAAACTTTTTTAAATTGTTAAAAACTTTTAAAAAGTTAAAAATTTAAACGTTTCAGTCATTTATATTTTTAAAATTTCGAGTATTTTTAGAAATTTCTAAAATTTTCTAAATATTGAAAATTTTGCGGAAAATTTAAAACGTTTTTGATAATTTAAAAAAACATTGAAATTGGAAAAATTTTAAAAATGTTTAAAATATTTTTCATAATTTTCGAAAATTATTAGATTTTGTTAATTGCAAATAATTCTTGATCTTCTTCTTCTTCTTAATCGTTATCCTCATCTACCGTGCCGGTGTAGAGGTAGTCCCATTCACTCCGGGTTTGGCTTATTGCTATGTTCCGGTGGATAGTGGGGCTATTGAACCTATCTTAACCACTACGCCCCCCCCCCCCAGCTTACGCCAAACCCTTGGCATTACATTCACTTGTCCATTTGCTCAACCATCTATACTTTGAGGGGGATTCCAACCCCTCTAACGACTGCAGCGTTATTAATGCGACATCCGGGACCACCTATTTGCGTGCCATTCCGAGAGCATAAAGTGCCGCGTTGACTCGGCTTTCACCTTTCACCGGCTTTCGGACACCCATCCAAGTACTGACCAGGCAAAGCTATTTTTAACTTTGTGCTGATCGCACTCGAATGATTATTCTAACCGCGCCAATACGCGAAAAAAATTTAAATATTGAAAATTTCAAAAAATATAAATTTGTTTTAAACATTTCAAACTTTTTGGAAATTTTGAAAATTTATAGAATTACTAAAAATTTTTCAAATATTAAGGAATTTTTGCAAATGTTTAAATTGTTAACAACTTTTACAAATGTTAAAAAATGTAACCATTAAAAATTTTGAATATTTTTAAAATTTTCTAAATATTGAAAACATTGCGGAAAATCGGAATCATTTTTGATAGTTTAGAAACACATTGAAGTTAGTAAAATAATTTTTTTAAATTTTTGGAAATTTTGAAAATGTTTAGAATATCTAAAATTTTTCAAATAGTTTGAAAATTTTAGGTATTTGTTAATCGCAAACAATATTTATGTTGAAATTTAAAATCATAATTTGGTGATCGTTGTTTGTTTGGCGATTATCCAATTAAATTGTTCAGGTAAACGACCAAAAGGAATTCTCCTAGATGTGCTTTCTCAATGGAAGATTGTTCTTATTATTGTCATGAATACATTTTTAAAAGATAGAAAATTCGTTGATGAGGGGTCCACTGGGGGTGGGGAGTAGGGGTGGGGGAATAAGAAGATCGGGTTTGCGCAGATCGGCTATTTGACATGTGTAGAATACGAATCTAAATTAAAGATCCCCTCCACCCCCCGTTGTCCACATTTTTGAAGCAATCGTCCGGTTTTCATGATATTTTGTGTTTTCTAGTTGCAACCGATGTTTATCCATTGAAATATTAAAATCAATCTTCCACGTCCTACTCGTTTGGGTGATGGGGGGCAGTGGGAGGTGCTAGGAAGATTGCGCTTGCGCAAATCGTCTATTCGACTTGTGTAAAATACGAATGTAGGTTCTTTTTCGAACGCGTATATTTAGGAGTATTACTTACACACCTCCCCTCCACCCGTTTTTCTTGACGGACCAACCTCACTTTTGAAATTTATCATCCTTACAGTTTTCTTCCAGTTTTTTTTATAACAATATGGATTAACTCGTTTAAAAAACACTTTGTCTTTCTATCGTAACTTTAGAGTTTTCGCACCTTTAAGTTTATCTACACTACTTTTATTATACCGTTTAATCCAAAAAAGTTTTCGTATCCATAGGTTGGAACGACCCCTAAATTAGTATGAATTGTAGCTTTGCTACGTAAAATTCCTTCGACGTGCAATAGATGTCCTTTGTGGCGTCCCACATCCACCTACACCGTTGACCTTGTTTAATGTTAAACTTTGACTTCGATTTTTCTTTATTTTTCTACTAAATACAACTGAAGGAATCGTAGTAAATTCTATTTTGTATTTCATATTCTATCTAGTCATGGTGACCAAGAACTTTGGCAAACCCCAAAAGATACATCGATTTGCTCCAATTCGTTTATTGGTCTTGACTTTATTGTTTTCATTCAATTTAAGATCATTGTCATGATATCCTTCAATTTCTTCACTTGTCTTGTTTTCAAATTTTGATTAAATTTACAATGGCTGTCAGTATTCATATAACCCCTTTTGATAGCTATAGAAATTAAATCATACTAACCTTAAGTCAAATCAGTAAATAGAATTAACTAAAATGAAGATGGACAAGAAAGTCCTTCACATTATTGTGATATGATTGCTCATCATACACAAAGTCTTTCAATACACTTCAAAGGTCTCGCAGCCCACAACTCAAGTGCGGTTTATTCCTCGGGACAAGATGCATATATTTTTCATATTCTTCACGGATACTTTACAAATACATCACACGGTACGTAAGTATTTAATGTAATTCCGAGGTACTTCGCATACTTCAGAAGCGCTTATGGCACTTCACCTATTTATGTGTATTTCCATACTTCACGTGCGGTTTACTCCCCGGTACAATGTGCGTATACGTTTTATATGCTTCAAAAGTACTCCACAAATACATTGCACCAGAAGTACTTCACGTGCGTCCGAAATACTTCGCATTTTTCAGAAGAAATTTCGACACTCGCGAAGCACTTCACGTATTTGATGTAGTATTTTGGAATATTCAAGAAATTTCAAAGATAATTCTTGAACTACAAAAACATTTTTGACACCTTGTACACCATACGTCAAGTACTGTTTACTCCTTGGAAGACGGTGCATACCTGTCTGATATGCTTCACACACTTGTTTCAGAAGTATTTAAGATACTTTAAAACACTTTACGTATTTCAGAAGTACTTACTTCAAGCGCGATGGGACAAGGTGCATAAATGTTTAATATGCTTCACAAATACATCTCAGAAGTACTTCACGTACTTCCGAGGTACTTCGCGTATTTCAGAAGAACTTACAATACGTTAACAGCATTTTAGGGGCCTTAAAACCCATACTCCAAGTGCGATTTACTGCTCGGGACAAGGTGCATACATGTTCGAAATGCTTCACAAACACATAACACGCTGTAGAAGTACATGATGTACTTCCAAGGTACTTCGTACTTCACTTATTTCATGTACTACAAATACATTTCAGAGGCCCGGCAATCCATACTTCAAGTGCGATTCACCTCTCGGGACAAAGTATGCTTCACAAATACATCACATGCTGCAGAGCTACTTCACGTACTTCCGAGGTACTTTGCGTATTTCAGAAGTACTTCCGATTTGTTAGCAGCATTTCATGTATTTCATGTAATTCGAAATTACTCTAGAAACTTCAAAAATAATTTATGAACTTCAAATGGACTTCGCACCCGATGCTTAAAGTGCAGTTTACCACTCGGGACGAAGCATAAATGTTTGATTTGCTTCAACATTACTTCACAAATATTTCTTAAACACTTCACATGCCGCAGAAGTACTTTACGAACTTCCGTGGTACTTCATATATTTCAAGCACTTCAAAGTTATTTCAGAAACTTAAAAGAAATTTCGAATAGACTTTAGAGGCCTTGCAGCCCATACATCAAGTGCGGCTTTTCCACCTGGGGTGCATAAGCTTCTTAAAAATTTAAACATCTGTTTTAAGAACTATAGATTTTGCTACAACGAAATGTTTTAATAAACATCTAAAAGAAAAAGATGAAATTAAAAAAAGTCTGTATGCCACATCCCAGTTTTGCAGTACAATATCAGAACTTTGCTTTTCTTCACAATCAAAATTGAATTTTAGGCGTCTCAAATTAGATAATAGACGTCAGAAACAGTTTTTTTTTGCGTCAACAATTAATTTTTAGACATCTACAAATTATCAAATTTCGAACAAAAATATTTATCTATTACATCCTGTAATTCAATTTTTGGCGTTAGCAAATAATTTATTGATGTCAAAGATTCATTCTATGTAGTCAAAAATCATTTCTTGACGTATGAAAACCGTTCAGACAATGCTCATCATCATCGGACAGTAAAATACTAAAAGAACAAGAAAAAAATTTCAAAAACTATAAATAAATTATTTTTGGACGAAAAAGAAATAATTTTTAGACTAAAAATAATCTTTTGGCGTCAAAAAATGATATTTTAACGTTAGAAAATGCTGACACCTGACGTAAAACTTATGGAAGTGGTGTAAACTAGAAGCATACTGCAATATTGACCGATAGTGGAGCTACCTGCCAAAAGAGGGCGAAGTAGAAGTTACGCTTTCTTTTAATTCTGAAGCACGACATTGTTGATCAGCTATGCTCTAAAGTATGTATGGTAGTAAAAAGAATATTTTAGATACTATACAGGGTGTTTCAAAAATAAACGGCATCCTTTTACGGGCGTGTTTCTCTCATAAAAATAAGAGGAAAAGTTCCTATTAATATGGGTCCGCAAATGCTTCGTTATTGAGATACAGGGTGTTGAAGATTGTAGGTATGTATGTTCATGTGGCATAAGTGGACTATATTAGTCAGTTTCTTCCTTCTCCAGTGGCGTAGCTACAGGTATGTATGTAGATATTTCGAGAAGAAAAAAAAGTACGGCACTGTTTATTTTTGTTTTGATACAGTTTTCAAAATGCTCAACTAATTTATGGTTGAAAATTTTTTTTAAATTTTTTTTACTTTTTAGTTGTTTTTCAGCTTTGAAGTGTGATTTACACGAGAACGGTTAATGGTAGGGAAAAAACTCAAAAGACCCTTTCAATCATAAATTAGCTGAGCATTTTGAAAATTGTATCAAAAACAAAAAAACACAGTAGCGTACCATTTTTCCTTCCGAAATATACACATACACACCTGTAACTACGCCACTGGAGAAAGAAAAAACTGACTGATATGATCCACTTATGCCACATAAACATACATGCATATTGCATAATTTTTTTAATTTGACCTAATCGTATCCGAATAAATGAAGAAATCGATATTTTTTTTACAATTTTCAACACCCTGTATTTCGATAACGAAGCATTTGCGGACAAGAACTTTTCCTCTTATTTTCATGAGAGGAACACGCCCTTAAGGATGCCGTTTATATTTGAAACACCCTGTATTATATTAATAAAAAATCGTAACTTTGCACTTACCTCGCCGATTTGGTACAAGCCTAGCATGAAGTGCGCTCTTGTAGTAAGTAAATGAAATACAAAAAATAGTTTGGAGCGAAGACTGACTAAGACTTCGCTACTACGCCGTTAGATGGCAGCGTTGTTTAACGTCAATAAAAAAAATTACGTCTTAAATTATTTAATTAACGTCTGAAGATAGTTAATTATGGTTAAAGAACAGCATTTATGCCGATTTAATTTTCTAAATTGTGTAAGTGATTTTCAGACGTCAAGTAATGATTTTGACGTTAACAAAATCCGTTTTATATTTGGAATTATTTAAATAGTTTTTTTTAATTCCTACATTACAGAAATAATTTTCAGGCGTCAAAAAATCAATTTTTGACGTCACAAAATCAAAGTTTGACTCATAAAATAAATTTTAGACGTCATAAAATGTTTTTGGCGTTAACGTTAACACCAATTTTTGACATCAAATATTATTTACTGCCGTCAAACATATTTTGTAACACCAAGCTATAAATGTTTTTGGAACAAAAATATATTTTCTAACGTCCATAAATGTTTAATAAAAAGTGAAGCGACATTCCATTCTAACCTATTTGAGTCGACGTGTGTTCGAAATATAAATAATTATTCAATTTCTAAATTTTTTTTTGCGCCAGAGTGGCCTAGTGTTTAGAGCACTTGGCTGCTACGCGGAAAGTCTTGGGTTAAAATCCGAAGACTGGATGCCTGGCGGGTGGCCTACCCAGTCGCTTTTAAAAAATTGGGAACCAAACCCCTCGAGGGGTGAGGGAAGTAAGGCAGCCGTCTAAGGCGTGGTGCTTACCACACCACCCCGTGCTTCATATAAGAGTGCGAGACGGCTGGGTATCGGAAGCGATGATCGGTGGCCCTGACCCACCGCATTGCAGGCCAAACTCCTCATTGGAGTGTAGTGCCACCGACTTTACTTTTAGTCTAAATTTTTTTTAAGTAATTTCGAATTCTTTAAAATTCTAAGTTATTTTGATGATTAATAATTATTGAACGCAATATTTACAAAATTAAAAATTTATACTCACAGTGGAACTCGGTTTTTCTATACATTTCTTAAAACAGTCGGCATTCCGATAAATAACGAATAATTTCTGTGCTTACGAAACATTTATGGAATTCTGCATTTTATAAGCTATTTTTATGACATTTTCTGCATAGTTTTAGCTGTCAGAATTTTCTGACGAGCTTTAGCAGTGTTTCAGGAAGTCATAGTTGACTCTCTTTAAAGGGCACACTTTTCTAGAAAATCAGATAACGCTTGATTTTATTTAATCTAAAGATTATTTTTACATAGGTCAGCTTAAACTCTAAACTACGGGATCTCCTTAACAAGTGACAGACTATAGTCTTAGGAATTTAGCAAGATCTAGGAACCTCTAACAAATAGCGGATTTTGTTGGCTTATTCATGCGAACTTTACTGAAATTACTCTGTTTGTAATCAAAACTCCCTTTGTTAAGCGACACCTTTGACTTAGAACTACTAGAATTTTCTGGAAAACAACAATATTTGCTTCTACTAAGTGGCAACCTTCTAGAAAAAAATAGTTTTGATAATTCCCTGTTAGGAAAAAGACATTTTTTCTGGAATCAAAATACGAATTTTTATTTAATAAACAAATTTATTATGGAAATAGAAATTTACCAAATTTTGTTTTATTTTTCGTGCATCAATTTCTTGACCTACCGACCTGTTATTTTTTCCCTAGTTGACTGACCTAATTTATGCAAATTGTACAGTCTATATTGTTAAGCCTTTCAAGCTAAAAAAATCATTTAGTTCGTTGCATAAGTTAGTATAATATAAATTATGTGCATGCTGCATAAAAACGCTGTAGAGCAACCGCCACGGAACCTTCCTCGCATTTAAGGAATTTTTTAATTTATTTCGAAAATTTTGTTTGTGTTAAATTCTCGAAAAACTTTCCAATCTATTTTATACAGGATGTTTTTTTTTTAATTTAAAAATTTTACTTTTTTTCAAAATGTTTGGAAAATTTTAATGAAGGGTGGCATAAGCTTTAGAAGCGTAGCGGTCTAAAGGCCAAAAGGCCCCACTACCTCCTATTACACAAGCGTAGAGTCTACCCGGAGTGAAAGACCTCCACACCTTCGGGTATAAGAGGTGAAAAATTAAACAAACTTTTTTTCAAAATGATTGGAAAATTTTATTACATTATTTTTTTTAATTAATAATTATGAAAATTTTTTAAATGTTCTACAAAATTTTGTTTTGAAACTTTTTGACAATTTTGAAAATGTTTAGACATATTAAAAAGTATTGATAGTAACTTTTAAGTTTTGAAAATTTGAAAATAATTTAAAACAATTTGAAATTGTGAAAATTTAGAAATTGAAAATTTTTGTAAATTTTGATAACTTTTAGAAAATTTAATAAGTTTTTAAGCAATATTAGAAAAAAAATTAAAATTTGACACAATTTTTTTTATAAAAGTTTGAAAACTTTTTTGAAAATTTAGAAAATTTTCAAAAATTTTAAAATTTCTGAAATTTCAAACCATTTTGAGTTTAAATTTATTTTATTTTGATAGAAAATTAAAAATTTTGAAATTTTTTTTTAATTGGAATATTTTGAAATACTTCGAAATTTAAATTTTTTTTGGAAATTTAAACAAATTTTGAGTTTGGGAATATTTTTTGAAAATTTGGATATAATTTCGTTTTTGGTATTTGTTAATTGTACACAATATCTATTCGTTGCAATCTAAATTCCATTTCGTTATTTGGTTACATTCATTTATTTTGGCGATTATCCAATCAAAATGTTCAGGTAACCGAAAGAAAAGAAACCTCCCGGAGGTGCTTTCTTAATAGAAGATTGTTCCTATTGCCAATTAACATGTTCATACGGAATTTGAAGCCGAAATTCGTACATTCGTAATATCGAAAATTCGTTGTGTAGAACACGAATCTACAGTTCTTTTCCGAGTGCATCTATTTCAAAGTAGACACCTCTCCCCCTCCCGCCATGTTTTGAAGCAGTCGAGTGGTTTTATGATAATTTGTGTTTTAGTTGCAACCAACATTTATCACTTGAAACCTCAAAATCGACTTTAAAATTTGGCAATAGCTGTTTTTTGGCGAATACTCAGTTAATCTGTTCACGGAAACGACCTAAAAAACCTCCCGCTGGAGTTTTCCCAATGGAATGTTGTTTCTATAATTACTTAACACGCTGGTTTTGAAGACGAAATACGTATATTAAAAAAAAAACAAAAAATCGATGATGGGGGCAGAGGGGGTGATAGGGAAATCGCGTTTGCGCAAATCGGCCATTTGGCATGTGTAGGAAACTAATCTCAAGTTCTCTTCCGAGCAGGTCTATGGTAAAGTAAAGTACCCCTCCCCCCCATTTTTTGATGCAGTTGTCTAAACTGTTCGGGTAAACGACCAAAAGGAAATATCTCAGTGATGCTTTCTCAAAGTTGTTCCTATTGTCATTTAACATGCTCATACCGACCTCAAATCAGAAATTCCTAAATTTGTAAAAAAAAAACAAAAAAAAATCTATGGCGGGGCGTGATAGAGATCGCGTTTTCGCAGATCGGCTATTCGATATGCGTAGAATACGAATGTAAGTTCTTTTCAGAGCGCGTCTGTTTTGAAATAGAGCGACGTTTTTTTGGCGGACCAATCTCATTTAGTTGCGGTGCCATCCTATTGGAATTAGCAATCTTTGAGCCAAGTTTTCTGCGTTAGGGCGTCTGGACTGGCACAGACAGACAGAGACACCCCTGTAGCGTGCGCTTTATTGGTCTTCCAAGGTCCTAAAATCTGCTTATTAGTCAACATTTTTAGGTGTCTATGTTCGCCATAAAAGAGCCTTTTTTTAGGCATAACTCGTATATCGGCCAGTAAACTTAGAGCGAAGAAAACTTCTCTGAATAAACGAATTTAGTCCAAATCCAACCTGACGATCACAATACCTTCCTCTATAGCTATACTTCGTATAGCGAGGAAGGTAAAAAACCAATTAAACTTGTTGACTTAAATCTAATTTAGTAAAAAGAACAACACAATACTAATTATAGAATAATGAAGGCAAACATAAACAAATAGAAGGTCGGTAATAATGCGCCTAATGATAATAATAAACAACGGTTTAGGGGAAGACGTTCAAGGTCGTCCTTGTATAGACCTCACTACAGTTATACACCTCGCGTGTTACCGAACTATTTGATTACTGCCTAGCTAAAGTGCTTTGTTATTATCATTATCTGATATTAATAGAACTAACGTTTTTATTCAAGAACATTCTGTTTGGAATTACGTTCTCCAAGTCGTAAGCGTGACAAGATAAATATGGGATGCGCCTACACGTGACGTAGGAATGCAAGGACGTACACGTACAAGTGCTAAAATGTGTACTTGCAGCAATAACCCGTTACATTTGGAAGAAACATAGAAGTATACAGAATACTAATATTTGCCCAATTGGGTCAACTTGTTGTTTACGGGGCGCCAAGTGTAAAGTGAAAATTTTCTGTGCATTTCACGGTATTTAAGGCAATTTATCCCAATATTTATTATACACTGTGTCCATAAAGTAACACCCCCCTCCTTCGCTACCCAACTGACTTTTGAACGACTTGATATTTTTCTACAAAATTTGGTGTGCTGTAATGGAAATTAAATACTATCTTTCAGACCATATTAAAATTTTGTATCATCCAAAATGGCGACTGGGCGCCATTTTGAAATTTTTTTTAAATATAAAGGGGGGTTGAGTGACACCTCATTGGAAAGGTCTTTTAGTTCTGCGTCTGATCCTAGAGTTTCAAAGAAAAATATTCAGCCATAACAAAATGACAATGTTTGAAGATAAAGAAGGCTATTTAAAAAACTAAGAAATAAGGCTTAAATTAGTTAAATTAAGTGTTCGAAATGTTTACTATTCACTTATTGGCACACAAAAAGGCGGTTATGAAATTCCTGCCTTACATTTTCATAAGTTTCTGGAGTGATATTTCTGCAAACTTCTGTAATGCATTGCTCCAGTTCTTCAATTGTTTCTCGACGGGTTCTGTACACTTTCGATTTCAGATATTCCCATAGAAAAAATCGAAGAAAGTTAAATCTGGGGAGTGAGCCGGCTATTCTACAGGCCCCCGCCTACTAATCCACCTTCCAAGAAAATGTCCGTTGAGAAAGTCAGAAACAGGCCTATAATAATGAGGCAGCGCACCGTCTTGTTGGAACATAACGTTTTCAATATTATTTCAAGCCACCTGAGATATTTTTGGGAGAATTTAGTCCTGCAAATGAAAAAGTGGACTACTGGATAAGAAAATCAAAACAATTTTGAACTGTCCATTGGTTTACAATCCGCCATTTTGTTATGGCTCAATATTTTTCTTTGAAATTCTAGGATCAAACGCAGAACCAAAAAACCTTTCAAATGAGGTGTCACTCGACCCTGGATAAAAAAATCAAAACAATTTTGAATTGAGCGAGTCCATTTGTTTAAAATCCGCCATTTTGTTATGGCTGAATATTTTTCTTTGAAACTCTAGGATCAGACGCAGAACTAAAAGACTTTTCCAATGAGGTGTCACTTGACCCCCCTTTCCATTTAAAAAAAAAATCAAAATGGCGTCCAGTCGCCATTTTGGACGATACAAAATTTTAATATGGTCTGAAAAATAGTATTTAATTTCCCATTACAGCACACCAAATTCTGTAGAAAAATATGAAGTCGTTCAAAAGTTAGTTGGGGGGGGGGGGGTTACTTTATAGACACAGTGTATATAGGTACACACATTTAGCTAAATGCTTTTTATTTTAATAAATCGTTGTAGATTTAAATAAATCCTTAAAAATTTGGTTTAAATATTCCAACATTTAATAAAAAGCATTAGAGATTTAAATAAATCTTAAAACATTTACTTTTCAACTATTTAGTAAATCTTTATGTATTTAGGTAAATCTGCACATATTTGTTTTAAATCTTTCAATATTTAATAAATATTTGCAGATTTAAATAAATCTTTACCGATATAAATAAATCCTTACAGATTTAAATAAATATTTCAACATTTAATGTTAAGATGTCATATTTAAAGTTAACTTGTCATATTTATTTGACGTTGGTAGACCCAGCCTACATAGTAGACCAAGACCGTTTACATTGGTGGTAACGTACAACACTTATGAGCACGCTTTCCGCATTTCAAAAGTTTGTACAATTAATGTATAACATAAACATTGCATAATTTATTATTCATACAATGAAAGTTTCCTCAACATTCCCTTCCCTTGTTTAAGCGTCGAACGCTCCCACCATGACCCTACCTTGCGCCTTACTACCGGTATAAACGGTCTTGGTGTCCTAATTCGGCTGGGCTCACCAAGGTCAAATAAATATGACAGGTTAACATTTATTTAAATCTGTACGGATTTATTTATATCGGTAAACATTTATTTAAATCTGCGAATATTTATTAAATATTAAAAGATTTAAAACAATAATATGTGCAGATTTGGCTAAATACATAAAGGTTTACTAAATATTTGAAAATTTAAAATAAATGTTTTAGGATTTATTTAAATCTCTAATGTTTTATTAAAAATGAGCGAAACACTTCGCCTGAACTTTCCTATACTTATAAAATAACATTGTTTTATATTTTCCAACACTTTCGATATACACCTGTTTAGACTAAAAAGTTTAAACAAAAACGTGTGGGCAGTTTTTGAGAAATATTTCTTTGAAAAATTCCAAAACTTTGGAGTGATGTCATTGCAATCGTTTTGATATTTTCAAAATTAATTATATTTCATGGTATAGTACCCTTGAAAGGCTACCAAACAAGATGTAGTTGATTCCAATCAGATAACTGGTTTTTGAGTAAATGGGCGTTAAAGTCGAAATGTTCAAAAATTCGTAGCGGCCGCCATTTTAAAGCTAGAGAGTTCGGTAAAAAATCGTTTGATTTATCCTAAGGCCTTCTTTAATCTCCACTATTAAAATTTCCAACATTCAGTTTCTGAAAAAAATGCTACCAAAAAACATGTCTAACTTCCGCTTCCGGTTTCGGTTTTTTTTAAAAGCTTATTTTGTCGGTGCATTTTTGATATACCCCCTCATTCCAAAGCACATCAAAATCGGTCCAGCCGTTCGGAGGTATGGAACGTAACGGACCCACCCACCCACCCACAGACAGACATTTTTTAAAAATTACTTTTTTGGGGTGCATGGACCCCGACTATTTCCGTTATAATCTCAACTTTGAAATTTTGCATGAAATCAATACTTCCCTATACTGAAAGTATAGGAAAGTAAAAATTAGAATATTTAAACTATGTTTAAGAGTTTATTTAAATCTAGAATGATTTATTAAAATAAAAAGCATTTAGCTAAATGTGTGTGTATATAATAAATATTAGGACACGTTGCCTTAAATACCGTAAAACGCACAGCAAATTTTCAGTTTACACTTGGCGGCCCATAGTTGTTTGGGGGATTAAAACCCAAAAACAAAATATTGGAGTTGTAAGCCGCAGACGCGAGTTCGAACCGCTCCAACCTTCAATTTTTTTTTTGTACGGAAATCATTATAAAGCCCAGCTTTTAAACATCTGCTACTTATTCATCTCTTCAGTTCTTTACACCTCCAGGAAGTATCAATTCTTGAAGTTCTTAACAAATTACCCAATCATTCAAAAACAATTACCATCTTCACATTCCTCTCTGGTAAGGTCGCAGTAGAACTGGTAGCCGCTTACTTTTACTGACGCCGTCTAAAGCCGACCATACATTACAAAGGTGAGCGTCATTATAACAGACGATGATAAAAGTCAAAGTGCGACGAGAAAGTGTGCCATCGTGCATATTCTGCCGGTGACTGTTATGCCCAGGTATGCTAGATTGGTGTGAGGGCAAAGGTCGTTCTTCTGCTCGATGAAGGTCAGCGCAAAGGTCAGTCTCCGTATATTTTGTTGGCGGTATACTTACTTATACCTGGCCCAAATACCATCGGTAAATTATTACGGGATTATCGATTCGTATCAGATGTGTTTATAATATATGGTTTGAAAGATGGAAGATGACCCTCTTTCCGATAATTTAGCCCCAGAATTGCTAGTGAAGTTTCGGCTAATACACTCGACCTTTCCTAATGGAGTATTGCAAAGTTTATGCTCGCAACTGGTCCAAGTTCTAATTAAGGCCGACGGAAAATTATTTAAAAGTTCAAGGCTACTAAATAAAATATAATAGGGGTTTTTCGACAATGAAAGTCCATTTACACAAGTGAGGTGCGGAGAAAAATCCTGGCTGGGAAAGCTGTTAATGTTTTAGCTAAAGTTTGTATAACTTTCCTGTTTAGAAATCCTCATGTGGCCCATGTGGTGGAAATAATTTAATAATTTAATTTTGTTGCTTTACAATGAACCAACAGGGAGAAAATATTACATATTAATACTGTTGAAATAAACCTCTCGGGCAACCTCCACGTGACCTTCATAGCATTTGCTGCAATTTTTGAACATTTTTAATACGTAAAATTTTTTTGGAAATATTAAAACGTTTTAAATTGTTTACGGTTTTGAGAATTTTATGAAAATTGTAAAAAATTTTGAAAATTATTAAATTTTCAAGAATTTTCAAATTTTTGAAGTTATTGACAATTGTATAAATATGAAAAATTGAAAAATTTTAAAATTTAGAAAAAACATTTTACAACTAACCAATTTTACAATTTCGAAACTGTCAAAAAATATGATAGGTAAATAAAATTAATTTTTTTTAAATTTTAAAAATAGTCTGATTTTCGAAAATGAATTTTTGCAAATGCAGGAAATTTCTGGAAATTTTGACAATTTTTTGTAAGATTTAGAAATATCTAAAATTACTAAAATGTAGAAAATTCAAAAATATTTTTGACAATTTTAAGAATTTAAATTTAAATAAAGTATTTTGCAACAACTTACTTAATATTTCCTGTTTTGCAAACAATTTTTAAATTATTATAATTAAAAATTTTTAAAAACATTAGTACCTATCCCTTTTTAAAAGTTTATAAAATTCAAAATTATCAAAAATTATGGGAAAATATGGAATTTTTAAATAGTTTGTTTTAAAAATTAATTTTTGCAAATGTTGGATATTTTTGTAAAATTTGGAAATATCAATAATTTTTAAAATGTAGAAAATTCCAAAACACTTGACACTTTGTTTTTTAAAAATATTTCGACACTTAACTTTTTGAAATTCCGTATTTTCAAAAAATTATTAAAATATGGAAAGTATCAAAAATTTAGACAAATTATACATTATTTTACATTTAAAGTTTTGAAAATGCTGGGGAATTTCTGGAAATTTTTTACAATTTGGAATTTTTGAAAATTTTAAGTTTTTAAATTTTTTGAGTTTTTATTCTTTGGCATCTAAAATCAATTTTATAATTAGTGGTGGTCGTTTTTTTGGCGATTTCCAATTAAACTGTTCAGATAAACAAGCCAAAGGCAACACTCTACAGATCTTTTCTCAATGGTAGATTTTTTCTATTATCATTTAACATCCACATACCCATTTTGAATTCAAAATTGTGAATAAACAAATATTCGATGGTGGGGTGGCCGGGAGTGGTAGAAAGAATACGGTTGCGCGGTTATTCGACGTGCGTAAAATACCAATCTGAGCTTCTTTTTCGAGAGCGTTTTTATTAAAGTATAAGACGCCCCTTCCGCATTTTTTAGCGGACCATTCTCATTTTGTAGCGTTTTCATCCCCGTGTGACTACTAATTTATTAAACCTTCATTGGGTTCGTTGTGTCGTTTAGACTATAAAGTTTACACAGACAACACACCACACAGACACACATTCTCGAACTCTAAAATATGTATTTCCGTCAAAATGTCTACTTCCGAAATTTTCCATAAACCTAACCCACCGTGGTAGTTTAAAATAAAATGTTTTGTGTAACCCACACTTAATGTTTTGCAGGCGTTTTGGGAACACTCTGTATATGAATGACAGAGCTGGCGAAAAAATTAAAAAAAAAAATAACCTGTTGCTAAAACCCGAATCGGTTCGTAAAAACGACTATCGTCTTTGCACAATCGATTTTCAGCTTACAGCGGATAAACATTGTTCATAATTACAAAATTACACGAATCATAAAACCAGATAATCCTAGGGAAAAATAAGGGAGGTGGGGAGGGGTCACTACTTCAGTATAGACGCGCTCAAAAAAGAGGCAAGATTTGTAGTTTTTATTTTTATAATGTTTCAAAATTATTTAAAAATTAGCAAAATGAATATTTTGAGAATTTGCAAAAACTTTTAGGAAATTTTTGAAATTCTCAAATCCTTCAAAATTTTGTCAAAATTTACATAAGATTTCTAAATATTCAAAATTTTTTGAATTTTCGATTTAATATTTTCAGATTTTCAAAAAGTTTTATCTGCTTTTAGTTTTCAAATTTCTAAAATTTTCAAAATTTTCCAAAAACTAATTGCATTTGCAATCTAGACGAGGAAAGTCCCGTGGCGGTTGCCCGCCAGCTTTTTACTTCGCCATACCTTCGGTATAGGAAGTATTGATTTCATGAAAATTTTTAAAATCTAAATTTTAACGGAAATACACGTTTTGGGCCTCAAGGAACCCAAAAAAGTGAATTTTTAAAAATGTCGGTCTGTAGGTGGGTGTGTGGGTGACGCCTCTACAGACGAAAGTACTGGACCGATTTTGATGAAATTTTAAATCAAGAGGTATATCAAAAATTGTAGTTCTAGTTAGGCTTTTCAAAAAAATCCAAAACCGGAAACGGAAGTTAGACATGTTTTTTTTGTAGCGTTTTTTTCCAAAACAAAATTTTGAACATTTGAGCACGGAATCTGAGAGAGGAGCTTAAAACAACTCGAAACCTTTTTACCGAACTCTCTAACTTTAAAATGGCGGCCGCTACAGATTTTTGAAAATTTCGACTGTAATTTCCTCAAAAAGTACTTGTCTGATCGGGTTCAGCTACCAATTCTTTGAGAGCTCTTCCTATGTAGTATACGATGAAATAAAATTAATCTTTGAAAATTCGAAAAATATCGCAATAGCGCGGCGTCAAGTTTAGAAAATTAAAAAAAAAATTTTCTCAAAAACTGTCTACACGATTTTTTTTAAACTTTCTAAGCCGATAGAGTCATGAACCACAAATTTGTTTTTTTACTTTTCTCCCCAAATTTAACTCTGACGCCTTCCTGGAATTTATGAAACATTTTGAATTGATTAATTATTTATTCAAAAACGCAAATGCCGATCGTTGTAAACTTTTATCATTTCGATAATAGACTATTTAACTTTGATATTAAAAAGTAAGAAAAAAAAACGATACTTTTTAATATCAACAACGTGTTTCCCGAAAGTTACGTGATTTTAACTACGCCTATCAATTAGCTCTAGTTAAAAAATATATTTTTTATTTTTGCATATTTTAGATAATTCCCAAATTAAGCTGATATAGCTATTTTTGTCCGACATCCGAAGCGGAATGCGTAATCCGCCGATAGGCGCGGCGGCGGGCGCTTACCTTGCTTTGGTGCAGGTAGTTCGCTGCTTCTATGGGTAGGGAAACCAATTGAACAGACTATCGCAAATTCAAATTCCCGCTGCTTGTTTTCTTAGAAATCTAATACTCGCTGAACTGTACAACGTTATAATTATTAAAAGTTACACTTTTGAAAATACGGCAACGGCAAGTTTAGTATCTAGTATTGGCTACAATTTGTTTTTTTTTTTCGAAAGCTTTAATTTCACTGTGGCGCTTTCTATGAATTTGGATGGATGGAATAGAAGGTTATAATTATAAAATTTACACTTTTGCAAATATGATAAGTTTTAGTATGGGAAAGTCCACTCGAAGTCCACACTTCCGCTTCTTTAAGCTAACTTTGAGTTTAGCAACCCTTTAACAATTTTTATAGTATTTTATTTTTCAATATCAACCCGGTTGACATTTATGAACGTTGACGCATTAAAAATGCTTTTACTGATTACACAAAGTTGTATAACAGCCCAATCCAAACACAATAATCCAACCGAACGTTTAAGTGGCCATTACAAGAGCAAAAGGTTATTAAACATCTCACTCTCCTCAGTGTCGCAACAACCTGGTAAAAAACGTATGACATTAAACACATTTACGAGCAGTTGTAAATAGCCCCATTGAATTAAACTCTGTTATACAGTTTTTGCCCCCTTTCATTATGCCAGAGACATAATACAATGTAAATAGAAAGACGTGGTCGTTAAATCTTATTAACGGGCGGTGTAACTCGTCGTAAAATTTACATTAGAATGCTTAAGCACTGAAGCACGGCTTTGTAGTGGAACAGGTAACCAAAGACTACTAGGAACAAATTTTAAATTTTTAGGCAAATAAAGCACCGGTAAAACTAATGTTTTTTTAGCTCTTGAAAGTTCTGTTCAATACCAAGCCAAGCGTTGATTTAAAAATCTGTGAAGAAATAATGCTGGGAAAATTCAAATATGAAGAAATTAAGTGAGCTAAAGGCGTTAGGGTAATTTTGTGGAACTAATTAATTTTACATTAACTTCAAGTAATTTACGGCAATGAAAAAAACTCAAAAAATTGCAGGTGATGTGATTCTGTTGATTCAGTTAGTCAATTTCAAGTGATTCCAAAAAAATTAATTTAATCTCAGTTGATCTTAAGTGATTTATTGCACAAGTTCACACAAATTACTTTAATTTTAAGTGGTTATATAATTAATATTAATTTTACATTAGTTATAAATTATTTACAACGGTTTATGGATAATTTCAAGAAATATCAGCTGATGTGATTTGATTTCAGTTGATTCAGTTGGTGTTACTAACAGCCGTCGGGTGTGGTTCAGAAACCCACTATACTGAAGTTCATTGGGTTATTGCTATTGTACCCCTCACGTGGTTCCTACCCCATCAAGCTAGTCTCGGCTTGCTGTTGACGAGCACAGATATCAGTTCGTCGAGATCTGAGATCAGTTGATGCTGCGCAAGTTTAAAATTTTGTCAATTTTAAGTGATTCCAAAAATGCGGTTTGGAATTAATTTTTGATAATTCAAGAAAAACCTTAAAAGATTATTAGGTGATCTGATTTAATTTCAGTTGATTCAGTTGATGTTACTAACAGCCGTCGGGTGTGGTTCAGAGACCCACTATACTGAAGTTCATTGGGTTATTGCTATTGTACCCCTCACGTGGTTCCTACCCCATCAAGCTAGTCTCGGCATGCTGTTGACGAGCACAGATATCAGTTCGTCGGGATCTGAGATCAGTTGATGTTGCGCAAGTTTAAAAAGTTGTCAAAATCAAGTGATTCCAAAAATGCGGTTTGGAATTAAATTTTGATAACTAAAGAAAAACCTTAAAAGATTATTAGGTGATCTGATTTAATTTCAGTTGATTCAGTTGATGTTACTAACAGCCGTCCGGTGTGGTTCAGACACCCACTATACTGAAGTTCATTGGGTTATTGCCATTGTACCCCTCACGTGGTTCCTACCCCATCAAGCTAGTCTCGGCATGCTGTTGACGAGCACAGATATCAGTTCGTCGGGATCTGAGATCAGTTGATGCTGCGCAAGTTTAAAAACTTGTCAATTTTAAGTGATTCCAAAAATGCGGTTTGGAATTAAATTTTGATAACTAAAGAAAAATCTTAAAAGATTATTAGGTGATCTGATTTAATTTCAGTTGGTTCAGTTGATTTTACGCATGTTCCGAAAAATTATGGCAATTTTAAGTGATTTTAAAACAATTTACATTGTTTCATACTATTTTTATTAATTAAAGGAAAGCTACACAAAATCTCAGGTTGATCTCAGTTGATCTTAGGTAATTTAGATTGTTGCACTTCAATAACGGTAATTTTAAGTGTTTATAATTATTATTATATTTCCATTAATTATTTATAATAATTTCAGGAATCTTTCCAAAAATATCAGGTGATATGATTTTAATTCAGTGGATTCAGTTGATGTTATTATAACACGCTTGTTGTACCGCGCACGTGTTTCCCACCCCATCAAGCCAGTCTCACGTATAAAGCTCAGGATGCTGTTAACGGGCGCAACTATCAATTCGTCGAGATCTGAGATCAGTTGATGTTGCGCAAGTTAAAAACGTTGTCAATTTTAAGTGATTGTAAAATTTGCGATTTTTCTATTTATTTTTAATAATTAAAAAAAAGCCTCAAAATAGTATTACTAAGTGATCTGATTTGATTTCAGTTGGTTTAGTTGAATTCAAGCAAGTTTCGAAAAACTACGGCAACTTTAAGTGATTTAAAGCAATTTACATTTTCTCACGTTATTTTTAATAATTAAAAGAAAGCTATAAAAAATCTCAAGTTGATCTCAGTTGATCTTAGGTTATTTAAATTGTTTCACTTCAATTGCGTTAATTTTAAGTGCTTATAAGTACTATTAATTTTACAATAATTATAAATTACTTATAATGGTTACAGGAAAATTTAAAAAAAAGGTGATATGATTTGATTTTAGTGGATTCAGTTGATGTTATTATTACCCGTCGAGTGTGGTACAGAAAATTTCTATCTTATATTATTATATTTTATTGGCTTATTATACCGCGCACTTACTTTCAACCACACCAAGGCAAATTTAAAAATGATCAGTTGATGTTAAGCAAGTAAAAAAAGTGGTCAATTTTAGGTGATTCTTAAATTTACGAATTTTCAATTAATTTTTAATAGCAAAAGAAAATCCTCAATAGATTGTTACGTGATCTGATTTGATTTCAATTGGTTCAGTTGATTATATGCAAGGTCCGAAACAATTACGGCAATTTTAAGTGATTTTAAACTAATTTAAGTTCTTTCATACTATTTATAATAATTAAAGGAAAGCTATAAAAAATCTCAGGTTGATCTCAGTTGATCTTAAGCGGTTTAGATTGTTGCACTTCAGCTGCATTCATTTTAAGTGGTTATAAATACCATTAATTATACATTACTTATAATAATTTCAGGAAAATTTCAAAAAATGTCAGGTGATTGATTTGATTTTAGTGGATTAAGTTGATGTTATTATTACCCGTCGGGTGTGGTGCAGAAACCAACTGTTTTAAATATTATTATACTTCATTGATTTATTGTACCGCGCAATAATAAGTGATTTGAAAAGAAGTTACGATTTTTAATTTATGTTTAATAATGTAAGAATATCAGGTGATGTGATTTATTTTAGTTGAGTCAGTTGATCTTATGCAACGTCAAAAAATATGTCGATTTATTTTATTTTAAAAATCATTACGATTTAGCAATTTATTTTTAAGTAATTTAATAAAAGTCTCAAAAGGATATCAGGTGATGTGGTTTATTTATTATCTCAGTTGATTTCAGATGATTCGGATTATATTACATAAGTTCATCCCAATTACGTTAATTTTAAATGGATATAATTATTTTAAATATTACATTCATTACAATTTATTTATAACGATTTTTGGGAAATCTCAATAAATATCAGGTGACGTGATTCAATCAGTTGATGCTACGCAACTTTTAAAAAGTGTCAGTTTTAAGTGCTTCTACAACAATTTACGATTTATGTACGATTATTTAACTTTAGTCACTGATAAAGGGCCTCAAAAGAATATCAGGTGATGTGATTGGACCTCGGTTGATTTCAGGTGATCCAGATTATGTAGCACAAGTTCAACCCAAGTACGTTAATTTTAAATGGTGATAATTATTATAGGTATTACATTAATTACAAATTATTTACAATAATTCAAGAAATGTCAGGTGATGTGAGTTAATTACGGCTGATTCAGTTGATGTTATGCAAGTAGACAACCATTACTTCCATTTATAGTGACCTTAAAAGGGTTTACGATTTTTAAATTTATTTTTATTAATATAGAAATATCAGGTGATGCGATTTAATTGCAGTTGATTCAGTTGATCCTAATGCAACTTCGGTAAAAATATGTCGATTTGTGTTAGTTTAAAAACATTTACGATTTAACAATTTATTTTTAAGTAATTTAAGAAAAGTTTCAAAAGAACATCAGCTGATGTCAGTTGATTTCGCTTATGTTTCACAATTTCGCCTCAATTACGTTGATTGTATTTTGTTGTAATATATGTTAACAACTTTTACGTTAATTAGAAATTATTTACAATATTTTAAGCAACATCTTAAGACATATTATGTTGTGTGATTTGATTTCAGTTGATTGAGTTGGTGTTGCGCGAGTACATCAACTGCAATTTATTTAAAACAATTTTGGAAAAATCATAATAAACATCAGGTGATGTGATTCGATTTCAGTTGATTCGATTCATGTTACACAACTTTAAAATGTACCAGTTTTAGAGTTTCTACAACAATTTATTTTTATTCATTTGAAAAAGCCTCAAAATAATATCAGGTGAAGCAATTGTCTCTCAGTTGATTTCAGGTGATCCAGATTACATTGCACAAATGCAACCGAATCACATTAATTTTAAGTGATTATAATTACTATTAATATTACATTAATTACCAATTATTAACAATCATTTAAAGGAAATCTCCAGAAATATCAGGTGATGTGATTTCATTACATACAAGTGATTCAGTTGATGCTATACCAGTAGAGACAAAATATACGTCACTTTTAAGTGATTTTAAAAGAATGTAAAACTTGTTAAATGTATTTTTAATAATATAAGAAGATCACGTGATGCGATTTGATTTCAATTGATTTAGTTGATCTTAAACAAATTATTCTAAAAAAATTAAGATTTAGTAATTTATTTTTAGGTTATTAAAGAAAAGTATCAAAAGCATATCAGCTGATGTGATTTTATGTCGGTTGATTTTAGGTGATCCAGATTATATATGTTGAATAGGTTTACACCTTTTATATTAATTTTATGGTCAAAATTATTATTAAGTATTTACATTAATTTGAAGTTATTTATATAAATTTTCAGACAATCGCAAACCGATATGAGATGTGGTGATTTGCTTTCAGTAGACTTTGTTGATGCTATGCAAACAGAAAAAAATTACATCAATTTTAAGTGATTTACGAGCTTTCAATATGTTTTTAATAAATTGAGAATAATCGCAGGTGATGTGATTTGGTCTTAGGTGATTATTGCGCAAAATTGCCCCAGTTACGTTATATCTCAATAAATATCAGTTGATAACATTTAATTTCAGTTGATTTAGTTGATGTTACGCAAGTTAAAAAAATTACGATTTTTTAATTTATTTTTAATAGTTAAAAATAACTTTAAAAAACACTATCAGATGATGCGATTTTATTTAAATTGATTTTACCTAACTTGAAAAAAATTACGACAATTAGAAGTGATTTGAAAAAAAATTTAAAATATTTCAAGTTACTTATAATTATTAAAAAAAAGATGTTATCAGTTGATTTCAGGATGTACAACACAAGTTCACCCCAGCTACGTTAATTTTAATTGGTTGTAATTATTATTAATTTTGCAAATAATTGATCAAAACATGAAAATGCGTTAATCAATTTCAGGTAACGTGTTGAGTACTTTAGGCGATTTAACATAACAATTATACAAAATTATTTGTTTGGAAATTAATGAAAGCTATGTCAACTGATTTAAAAATGATTTTATGTACTTGAATTAACATTGCTGCAGGCAGGCTATTGTTTGTAGATAAGTCTAAATAATTTGAAATCAATTTTAATCTATTTCTAGTGATTTAAATTATGTAGAGAAATTAATTCAGTTGATTGTTTTAAAATTACTTTAACTACATTCAAATCAATTTTAGTTTTTTGCAGGTGATTCTAATGCTGTTGCGTAATTTCAGGCAAATTTAATATATTTTAATAATTTTTGTTTATTTTAATTAATGTGAAATAAAAATTAATTTATTTTTAATTATTTTAAACGTAAAGTGATTTGATTTCGGTCTATTTTTGTTAATTTCAGTTGATTTCAATTGACTTCTGCTAATTTGAGTTAGTTTGATCGCAGAAACCTTCAAACAGTGAACAGTAAGCAACGTTTTAATACAGGTTAAATTTGAAATAAACGTTAGATTTATGATTCTATAGTACAATAAAAGGAGAAAGCCAAAAATTGTGATTTGATGATATTTGATACAACATCGTGGCCGCATTTTTCTTTCTTATTCAACTTTCCAATTTATTCAAATTTAATCAATTAATCAAACTTCGTTTAAATAAAATTTATAAAAAAAATCAAACTCGTACGCACAATTACGTTACGCCGATTCATTTTGTAAACTTTTCATAATAAAATATAGAACGTAGAAAAATTAAGACAAACTAAACTTACTTCCTTATCCGGCTAATGTTTTCCAGAAGTTTACACTTTCCACCAAAAAAAGCGCGAACGCCACAAGTATAAATGAAGTTGAAACCTCCGCATATTTGCATAATGGCTTTAAAACCGACCCCATTATAATACACAATGGTATCATAAGGAAACCGTTTGGAACCGCTCACTGTCTAAATCAGACTTTACATAAACACAAATGATACCGGAGCCACCGGAGCCACCAACGCGGTCGCATCTGTTTAGACCACAATCACAATGCTGGGGAACCCCAAGACGTAGGTGGAGGAATGCGATTCCAGCTCGAGGTAAAAGTTGTTCTTCCTCCCTGCTTCCGCGCTTGTTTTTGTTGTGGTACGAACAATAGCATCCGACTAAGGTCTACATTTCGCAGTCCTGAATGTAAAATTAAATGTGACAAAGTAGGCGATGATCATCGACGAAAATGGAAAGGGAAGAAGAATATTCGTGACCTACACTGAACGAATTCCGGGCACGTCTAGAAGATCTGTCTACGTTTACGAAATTCCAGACGCGTCCAATCTGTTGATGGTCAGCAAGGGGTTGTTTGTGATAATATCCGAAATCATTAAAATTTCAGTGCTCAGCAAGATATGGGATTTTAGGTCAATTGGAAATTCGAAGCTGTTTTTATGAATTCATTTGTTAATGTAAATGTAATTTACATAATGCTTCCACAAAATTACTTTCTATTTAAGGTTAATGAGAAAAAATAAATTATATATTTGGAATATTATTACCATAAAATAATGTTACATTTTTAAGACCACTAAAATAATATTTCTAGAAAATTATTTGTTAAAAGACAAATTTTTTACTATGCAAGACAATTATAATTTTTTAAATCTCAAAATTATTTTTGTTGCATTTTTCACATTAAAAATAAACTTTTTGTGTAATAACATTTTTTTCTTGTGGCTATACGGAGTATACATAAATAGAGGTCATGTAGGATGTGGAACAAATACGATTATTCAGAGATGTTTTTTTCGCTTTACGCTTATAAAAAAAAAGAAGCATGAAGACGTAGTGCGTGAGCACTACTCCATGATTCCCATCCCACCCCCTTACCCGGGCTCAGCGCACTTCAGCGCTATTCACCGGTCTAACATGCCCCACCCCTGAAAGACATGCAACCCAACATACACACCACACACAACAGCCATGGACACGCCGGATTTAACTTATTCAGAAAAATTTCCGACGGGCAGAGGATTCGAACCTACTGCCATTGGGAGCCTAGTTTCAAAGCCTGGGACTTTAACCACTAGACCACCCGCCGGCCCGCTTTAGTTAGCATTGAGTTAGAACTTCAGGAAGGAAAGAAAAAAATTGAAACAAAAATTCAAATTTTTAAATGTTTTCTAAATTATCTAAAATTCCAAAAAAGTCAACTGAAAACTTTAATTTACAAAAATTTTAAAAATTTCAAAAACTTCCAAAAATTTTTAATATTTCATTATTTTCACAAAACACAAAAATTTTCAATAGTTTTAAAAATGTTTACATTAGCAAATTTTCAGAAATTTCGTAAATTTTCAAAACTATTACATCGATTTTTGATTACAACGAATAAATATTGTTTGTAATTAACAAATACAAATACTGAAAACAAAAAATTAAAACTTGCTTTCAAAAAACTTTTATTGTAAGCGCTCAAAACTTTTTCAATTTACTTTTTATTTTAATTTAGAAAATTTATGAAAATTTCAAAAATTATCTAATATTTCTAAATTTTCAATGTTTCCAAGCATTTTCAAAAAAATAAATATTTCAAAATTTTGTAATATTTCTTAAATTTTAAAATTAATAATATTTCCAAAAAAGTTCAAAATTGAAGAAAATTTTCAAAATTTTGATTCATTTTCACAATAAGCTGTCGGGCAACCGCCACGGAACCTTCCTGGAATTTATTGAAATTTTTAAATTCTTTCAAATTATTTTAAAAATTTTAAAAATTAGGTATTTAAAAAATTCAAATATATTTTTGATACCCTATGTTCTTTAAAATTGTAACAATATTGCTTTTTCTAAAAATGTTCGAATTATTTTGAATAAATAAAATTTTCTACTTAAAGAAAGTAACCCAGAACCGGAACGAGTGGAAAACTGAACACTGACAAGGGGCTTCCTTTATTACAAAGAAAAAAAATTATTAATTTTTTTATATGATCGAAAATTTTGATAACTTGGATAAATTATGAAAGATTTAAAAATTTTCATATTTTAAATTATTAACATTTTCAATTATTTTAATATATATTCTAATTTTTCAGTATTTTCGAAAATCTATAAAAATTACAACAATTTTACTATGACAGAAATAATCCGAAAATTTAATAAAAAGCAATACTACATTTAAAAAAAAAAACATCCGGCATTAAAAATGTAAATTAAATTTCTTTCAAAATTTTTAAAAAATTTCAAAACTATCTAATATATCTAAAATTTTCAAAAATTCCAAGCTTTTTCAAAATTTTTAGACTTCAAAATGTCGCATATTTTCGTAATTTTGAAAATTAATAAAATTTCCAAAGATGTTCAGAATTAATTATTGTTTCAATTTCAAAAAAAGCTGTCGAGCAACCGCCACCGAACCTTCCTCGCATTTATTGAAAGTTTTAATTTTTTTTTAAATTTTTTTGAAAATTTTGATAATTTCGTGTAAACTTCAAATTCAAATATTCTTTTGATATCGGATGTTTTTCAAATTTTAACAATATTGCTTTTTCTAAAAAGTTTCGATATTTTGATTATTGTAAAATTTTCAACTTAAAAAAAAGAAAGACAGAACCGGAACGAGTGGAAAAGACTACACTGACGAGCCTTCCTTTATTACAGATTTAAAAAAAATTGTTTTTATTTTTTATTATAATTAAAAACTAGTGTTACCCCAGCACACAATGCACTGACAGACAGCGTTGATAACCGGCGAAATGTCAAGTCACGTGATGCATTAGTTCCAAAAATGACACGCGACGTTACTGTAGAGGGCGCCCCAAGTGACGCGCGTCTAGCCGACCGTCATATATATTATAAATTAAAATAATTATTATTAAAAAATCGACGTAGAATAAAAATATAATAATGTTTCATGTTCCATCTGTGGATAAAGACCTTTCATTTAAAAAAATGGTCCAAATTGGTGAAGCGGTAGCCGCTGGAGGAAGGGGAGAAAAAAACCCTTTGTGCTTTTATATATGTATAGATAGATATGGATAATTTTTGTAAGCTATATAAAATTTAAAAATTTTCATATATTTCAAAATTGAATACAAATTTTTTGTTAAGAATTTTGAAAATTTTGAAAGTGTACATTATTTTTTCAAAAATTTTTGAGAATTTTAAGAATTTTGAGTATAGAAAATTTTTAAATAATTTGGAAATCTGAAAACTTTGGAAGTTTTTAAGAAATGTTAAGTAATTTTAAATTTTTTTAATGATTTTATTAAATGCCGGGGCAGTTACCCGACAACTTTTTTAAGTATAGTCATTTTGTTACAACGTTAGACGAGCAATATAGTAAACTCCCGTAAAGCTATAATTGAGAAACCTTCCAAACATTTTCAAAATATCCAAGAGAGGTTTTTAATTTTTCTAATGTTCAGTATATCCAAACATTTTCTAAATTTTTAAGAAATGTTAGGTTATTTTCAATAAAGTCGAGGAAGGTCGCGTGGCGGTTGTCTGACAGCTTTTTTAAGTATGGCGAAGTTCCTAGCTTGCCCATTCAGTTCTAAAACAAACCTGTTTGCCATTAACACAAAAAGTACCAACTACTCTGGCTTTGTAACAAAATGGGAACACAACAACCTTAGAAAAGCAGTATCGTAAAATATAGTATATAAAAAAATTTCAAACCTTCCAAAAATTTCCAAATTTCCAAACACCTCATGGAAACACAACAACCTTAGACGAGCAATATAGTAAACTCTCGTAAAGCAATAATTTGTAACTTCAGACAGTTCTATAATTTCGAAACTTTGCCAAAATATACGAAAAGAGTGGCGGTAGCTTAGAGGTTAAGCGCTCGCTTTTAACGCCAAAGGTCCGGGGTTCGACTCCCCGCCGCAGCAAAAATGCAGCAATAAAAATCCAAGCTGCAATCCGCCACTCTAATTCGGGGGTCTTAATGCCTGAAACCTTCTCTGGTATTTAGTCGTTCGGATTCGACGTTAAACTGTAGGTCCCCTAGGTACGTGGCAGAGAGTGCGGGAGCCAAGTAGTGGGACGCAATACCGCCGAAGTATCAGTTATTTGAAAAATGTTTAAGTATTTTAAATTTCGGAAATTTTCAAAACAAATATAAATCTGAAAGTTTGAATAAATTCCAAAATTTTAAAAAATTTTCCGTTGTTTAAATTTTTTTAATGATTTCAATAAATGCGAATGTTTTCTGCACGATAGCCTGCGTGCTCTTTACCTCATGGAAACGCAACAAACTTAGACGAGCAATATAGTAAACTTTCGTAAAGCAATAATTTGTAACTTCAGACAGTTCTATAATTACAAAACTTTGCCAAAATATACGAAAAGAGTGGCGGTGGCTTAGAGGTTGAGCGCTCGGTTTTAACGCAAAGGTCCGGGGTTCGACTCCCCGCCGCAGCAAAAATGCAGCAATAAAAATCCAAGCTGCATCCGCAACTCAAATTCGTGGGGTCTTAATGTCTAAAACCTTCTCTGGTATTAAGTCGTTCGGATTCGACGTTAAACTGTTGGTCCCCTAAGTACGTGGCAGAGACTGCGGCAGCCAAGTAGTGGAACGTAAAACCGCCAAAAGTATCATTTATTTGAAAAATGTTCAAGTATTTTGAATTTCGGAAATTTGCAAGACAAATACAAATCTGAAAGTTTGAATAAATTCCAAAATTTTAAAAAAATTTCCGTTGTTTAAATTTTTTTAATGATTTCAATAAATGCGAATGTTTTCTGCACGATAGCCTGCGTGCTCTTTACCTCATGGAAACGCAACAAACTAAGACGAGCAATATAGTAAACTTTCGTAAAGCAATAATTTGTAACTTCAGACAGTTCTATAATTACAAAACTTTGCCAAAATATACGAAAAGAGTGGCGGTAGCTTAGAGGTTGAGCGCTCGGTTTTAACGCCAAAGGTCCGGGGTTCGACTCCCCGCCGCAGCAAAAATGCAGCAATAAAAATCCAAGCTGCATCCGCAACTCAAATTCGTGGGGTCTTAATGTCTAAAACCTTCTCTGGTATTAAGTCGTTCGGATTCGACGTTAAACTGTTGGTCCCCTAAGTACGTGGCAGAGACTGCG
Organism: Ctenicera cuprea; assembly: GCA_958336395.1. Classification (NCBI taxonomy): domain Eukaryota; kingdom Metazoa; phylum Arthropoda; class Insecta; order Coleoptera; family Elateridae; genus Ctenicera; species Ctenicera cuprea. The sequence goes on from OY284489.1 coordinate 54,309,089, forward strand.
GCAGCCAAGTAGTGGGACGTAAAACCGCCAAAAGTATCATTTATTTGAAAAATGTTCAAGTATTTTGAATTTCGGAAATTTTCAAGACAAATACAAATCTGAAAGTTTGAATAAATTCCAAAATTTTAAAACAATTTCCGTTGTTTAAATTTTTTTAATGATTTCAATAAATGCGAATGTTTTCTGCACGATAGCCTGCGTGCTCTTTACCTCATGGAAACGCAACAAACTAAGACGAGCAATATAGTAAACTTTCGTAAAGCAATAATTTGTAACTTCAGACAGTTCTATAATTACAAAACTTTGCCAAAATATACGAAAAGAGTGGCGGTAGCTTAGAGGTTGAGCGCTCGGTTTTAACGCCAAAGGTCCGGGGTTCGACTCCCCGCCGCAGCAAAAATCCAACAATAAAAGTCTATGCTGCAATCCGCAACTCAAATTGGTGGGGTCTTAATGCCTAAAACTTTCTCTGGTATTTAGTCGTTCGGATTCGACGTTAAAGTGTAGGTCCCCTAAGTACGTGGCAGAGAGTGCGGGAGCCAAATAGTGGGACGTAATACCGCCAAAGTATCACTTATTTGAATCTAGCCACCGAACTGATTTAGTATGTTGCGAAAAAAGTCTGTTTGTGCAAAAACGTCCCCATTATTGGTTGCTAATAGCCAACCGCGGTAGTTCCTTTTGTAAGTCTACAACGTGATTTTTATGATATGGTAACACAACGACCTTGCTTCAGAGAAATATAATACAAGAACATTTGGGTAGAATTTTTTTTATAAATTCATTGTGTATGTTAAGCCAGCGCTATTTTTACGTTTTAGTATTAAATATTTTAGGCTTGACGTCTTATTTTGTCGATTGTCCGGCACAGATTCGTGACTGCATGAAAGCTATTATGTAATTATTGGTAATCGATTATTTTCATCGAGTAATGATAGTCTTCCGTGTACGATAACCAATTTTAAAATGTTAGGTGCTACCAGTTTACTTCTAACTGCTGCCCTTAATCGTTAATCTGAACAAAGCGCGAATTACCTTTTTTTATGCCGCGGGCTCTATTTCCGAGTCGAATATAAACTCTTTTTATGGGCTGCCAGGTTCATTACTTCATTGTTTGCCGGGTGTTTTGTGGCGTTTCTTTTTAATTTTTCTGCTTTATGCTCTATCGATTTTCGCTTATTACTGTCGCCTCTGTGCCATTTTATTTGTTTTTGATGGCTTTAATGTAATAACAAAATTAATTTTTCAGCCTACATAATCCGCATTTGAGGAAAATGTTTTTACGCAAAACGGGGTTTGAAATTATAAAAGTGGGTCCGGTTTTATTACAATTTAGCCAAGCGGTTTAACCGGATAATGAAGATACTGATTAGGGTCGAAACGTTGTACAAACGTTTAGTTTTGAATAACCAATATTAGGTGATTTTGTAAGATTTTAATTCCTTCAAGGAATTTTCAATTCTGCTTGCTGTAAAGCAATTTAATGTGTTATTACAGTACAGTGAAGTGTTGAGTTTTCAGTTCTTTAAACATTGGTGTAAGGTATCACGCCATTACGGTTAAGAGGTGCAATTTGCTTGAAATACGGCCTCAAAGCAGTTTAAAGTTTAATTAAAGTGAAGTAGATTCTGAAATACCTATCGTTTTACGCTAATTAAGAAAAGGTTTCCTTTGCTTCCTAACTCACCAATATTTAAGATAGAATAACGCAATTAAAAATTGATCTTTATTGTATTAGGTTTGAGTGCTTTGCGCTTTAATTAAATTATTGCCAAGTTATAAATGGGCAAAAATTAATGTACACTTGATGGTTTTGATCATGAATAATGGTCTGTGATGGATGATGTGTTGAATGCAAGAATCGAAAGTTGTTTGGGATGTTGTAAAATTGGCAGCTCGTGGTGAAAAGTCAATTTTAAGCACACGTTATTGCAAATATAAAATTGTGAGGATTATTACAAGGATTGTTGTGCAACAAGCTAGACATTATAATAAAAGTAACGAGATTGCACAATGATACTTTTATTTGATGCGATGAAATGTTGTTCATTGCAAAATCATTAATCATCAATCAAAATTCGTTTTGTTACCGCAAACTATAAATTATTTTAGGTATGGTTATGAAATTATTAGTTAAGGGGGTAAAAAAAATAATAAGCAGGTTTAAAAGCTCTGAATTACTTACTGTAATAATAGCTTAATTATTGAATACTCCAGTATCAGCATAATTTTAGTTTTGGTGCCGCTGGATGTGTGTCCAATTATAATTACCGTAAAAAAATTGTACAAAAGCAACTTATAAGAACCCAATAAGATTTGAAAATGTCAAAAAGTACATTACAGTTTTACAAAAACAACTTATAACAAAAAAACAGGTCGGGCAACCGCCACTAGACCTCCCTCGCATTTACAGAAATGTTTGAAAATTATACAAATATTGCGAAAATTTCAGAATTTTATGGACAATAGAAAATTTCTTAAATTTTTGAAGAAATTAAAAAATTTTGCATTTTTTAAAAATTTCTGGTAAATTTTGAAACGTATAACCGTTGCCCCTCCCACTTGCTAAGGGAGTGCAACAGCAATAATTATTCGGCTAAACTATTAAACAGTTTTTGGAAATTTTTGAATAATTTTAGAATTTTAGAATAGGTATATTGAAAATTTTCAGTAATTCTCAAAAATTTTGAAAAAAAATTATCATTTTCGACAATTTTAATTATTAATGGAAATTGGAAACTAGAAATTAAAAAAAAAAATTGAAAACTTTAGAATCTATAAGAATATTCAGAATTTTGAAAATATTTATAATTTTTTAAAACTTAGAAATTTTCAAAAATGAAACGTTTTAATTTGTTTAGTTTATTTACAATTTTTTTTTAAATCTGAGAATTTTTTTAAATTTTCGGAAACATTTGAACAATTTAATAATTTTGGAAAATTGGAAAAGTTTCTATAATTATGCAAAAATTTTGAAAAAAATGAAAATTTTCGAAAAATTTAATTATTTATGGAAGTCAAAAATTCAAAAAATTAAAAATTGCTGAATTTTTGAAAATTGTAGATGTTATCAATTTATTCAAAAAAAGTTTTAAAGCCCAAATTGTCAAAATTTTTAGAAATTTCTTAAATACTTTAAAAACCTTTCAAAAGTTAGAACATTTCCACCTCCCCTGACAATTTTTGAAATTTATTTTTTAATTTTTTTACAATTTTTGTACGATTTGAAATTTTAGAATAACATAAATATTTTCGAAACTTTTAATTATTTATGGAAATTGAAAATTAAAAAAAAAGTTTTAGCAAGTATTAAAACATTCAAACTTTTGAAAATATTTACTATTTTTTAAAGCAAGTTTTAAAAAATCTAGAAAATGTTTGAAAATTGTTAAATATATTAAATCTTTTTAGAAATTTGGAATAATATTTCCTACGTCCCCTGATAATTTATGAATTTTTTTTGGCAGTTTTTATACAATTTGAAAACTTGATTTTATTGTAAATTTTCAGTAATTCTGAAAATTTTGAAACAAATGATAATTTTAGAAAATTTATTTATGGAAACACAAAAATTAAAAATATTCAAAGGTTTAGGAAATTATATTGATATTGATATTGTAACGTTTCCTACGTTCTTTTGATAACTTTTTATATTTTTCTTACAATTTTTGAACAATAAGAATTCTGCAAAATATCGAAAATTTAAAAAAAAAATAAAAAAGCTGATTATGTTGGGTTATTTGAATTGTTTAGAAATTTTAATAAATTCAAATCTTGTAGCCAAATTTTTAGAAATTTTGATAATTTCTGGAATATTTGTGTATTTGAATTTTATTGCAAGTCTTAAAAATTTTTGTTTTTTGTATTTGTTAATTCAAACCAATATTTATTCGTTAAATATCAAAATAACATCCACCTTTGGGTGATTTTTTGGTGAGTACACAATAAAACTGTTTAGGTAAACGACCAAAAGGAAACCTGTCAGTGGTATTTCCTTAATGGAAAGTTGTTTCTATTGGTATTTAACATGCTCATACCAAATTTGAAGCCAAAATTCCTAAATTTATTTAAAACCAGAAACACGATGGTGGGGTACAAAGATCGCGTTTGCGCACATCGGCTATCCAACATGCATAGAATAGGAATCTAAGGCTCCTTTTTAAGCGCGTTATTTTGAAGTAGAGCACCTCTCCTCTCGCCCTTTTTGTTTGGCGAACCAACCTCATTTCTTGCGGTTTCATCCGACTGCAATTACCAAACTTTGATCCAAATTTGGGATTTCCGTGTTAAAAATTTTGGGCTACAGCCCAGACCTTTTAAAAATGTATTATATTTAAAATGTATAAAAACACACAGACAGACAGACGCGTCCGCTTTATCCCAAACCCACTTATTAGTCAAAATGTTTAGATTGAAAATGTTTAGCATAAAAAAGTACTTTTTTTAGGCATAACTCTTATATCGGCCAGTAAGTCCAAACCGAAAAATACATCTCTGAAATTAAAATTTACTTTCTCATAATTTTAAATAAAATATGAGTACTTCTATGGAATTTATACATGTTTGCCAATAGGCTGCTAATGTAAATCCCCAGAAGTGCAATGCACGTGAGTCATTGATAAAATTAACAGGATATGCATAAAATTGTGCAAAGGATGCATAAATCACGATACGATTACTAAAGAATTATTTACAAAAAATTCTGAAATGTTTGGCAAGGTTTAGAATTTAAAAAAAATAATTATAATTTCAACGTGATAAGGCTTACCGTTTGGTATTTGAAATTTTAATTAATTCTGCAAACTTACGTTTTTTTAGGTTTGTTTATTATTTTTCTACACTTTTAAAAAGCATTCATTTCATGAAAATTTTCTAATTTGGGATTTTGACGGAAATACATGTTTTGAACCTCCAAGGACCCAAAAAAAGGAATTTTTAAATATGTCTGTTTGTGGGTGGGTGGATGGGTAGGTGGATATGTGTGTGGTGCATCATAACTACCAAACGAATAGTCAGATTTCATTGAACTTTGAAATCTGGCGCCACATTAAAAAATTACCGACAAAATAAGCTTTTAAAAAAATGCGAAACCGGATGCAGAAGTTACACATGTTTTTTGGTAGCGTTTTTTTTCGAAATCAAATTTTTAAATTTGATACGGAAGACTTTAGGGCAAATTCAACGCTTTTTTCCGAACTTTCTAGCTCTAAAATGGCAGCCGCTACGAGTTTTCGAAAATTTTGACTTTAGCGCCTTATTATTCAGTTTGATAATCGGGTTCAAATATTTTATTGTAATAATCCTATAGAGACACAATATTAATGTGCACAAAAATTTTTGAAAAGTTACAGACCAAGTTTAAAAAATTTCCTAAATTTCGGAAATTTTCTAAACATATTTCTCAAAAACTGGCCACACAACTTCTTTTTATGTTGTAAGATCATAGAGCTGAAGAGGAGCTACAATTTGATTTGTATAGCAGCTCGGTAATTCCTCTTTGACGCCTTCTATGAATTTTTGAAAATGTGGATTTTACGCTTATTTACTCCAAAACGAGTTATCAGATTGGGATGACATTTGATATTGGTAATGCCCTAAGAGTACACAACGTTACAAGCTACTAGAAGTTTTAAAACTACTAAAACTAGAAAATGAAAAAAAATCAAAATGTTGACTCTTTCAAAAATATACTGCTCAAAAATTTTTTTGAAAACTTTATAGGCTAGCTGAGCTAGAAATGAGCTACAATTTGGTTTATGTGCCAGTCCGCTGTTTTCTCCGTGACGCCTTCTATGTATTTTTGAAACCGAAAATTCACGCCTCTCTCTGAAATAAACGGGGGGAAAAATTCCTGTTTAAGCTAAATTGCTCATGAGTAATAGAGAATGAGATTTAAAATTACTTTTTAAGTGCAGCAATATTGATGGGGTTAATTTTCCCCCTCTTTCCCTAATTCTGAAAACCGAATTAGTCCTTCCGTTTTCCTTGTTTCTTAATCCTCCTGAAGAATCTTTATCGTAAACATTAAAAAAATCGTCTTTTTCTCTAAATATTAGTCATTATTGTGGCCTCAGAGGTACACAATGTATATAGGAATAATTTTTAAAATAATAAAAACTGTGAAGAGAAAAGTATTTTCAACATATTGAAAATTGTCAAAAAATAATAACCAAAAACTGACAACACGTTTATTTTTTAATTGCGCAACAATGTTTTTACAATTTGGTTTGTATCCTAGCCCCCGGTGTTCTCTGTGACGCCGCCGCCTATGTATTTGTGAAAATCAAAATTTCATACTCGGTAATTTAATTTATGTTTAAGCTTAAGTTCCTCATGAGGATAGAAGAGAGTCACAACCTAATATTTAGATGCAGCAATATTTAAGAGGGTTGATTTGTTCCTTTCGGCCAATTTTTGGTTGGCGAATTTTCTCTTTGACCTCATTTTTTAAAGTAGAAGCATGTCGAAATATCTGGAAGTAAAAGTAGAAGTATGTTGAAGTAAGTAGAAGTAAGCAGTAGTGGAAGTACGTAGAAGTATCGCGAACTTAGTGGAAGTATGTGGAAATACGTGGAAGTGCAGTGAAAGTAAGTAGAAGTATGTGGAAGTACGCGGAAGTATGTTAATGGAAGTAGGTATACAAAATTTTTAAGCGCGGTTTGCCCCTCGTTGTACAACAATTAAAAACTGGAGATTCCAAAAACTTGCACTTTTTGCGTTCATACTGTTATTAAATAAATAAAATATTTTTTGTTATTTGTGCATTCATTCAAATAATTATCACAGTAGGTAAATTTCATTAGCTATTAATCATTGAAAAATGTGCCGAACCAAAAATTCTCCAAAAGCACTAAAAACCTAGAACTATCACATGAATACGCAACGTTTATTATATTTTTACCCACCTCATGATCACAGTTTTCTAAATTACTAAATTTTCACAAATTTTCAAAACTCAAATATCTTCAAAATTTCAATTATTCCTAGTGTTCAACAATTTTTAAATTTTTTAAAACTTTCAAATGTTATATAAATTTAAAACTGTTCAACAAACTTATCACAATTTATAAAATATTAAAACCAAAGCCATAGTTCAGGTAATGCTCTTTTTAAACTTTCCTATACTATCAGTATAGAAAAGTCTTAGTAATGGGATGATGTTTCGAATGATACTAATCGAACCATTCGATCATCGAAACATATCGATAGGTTACAGAAACAATTCGAATGATTTCCCGATGTTAAAATTTTCAGTTTTGTCCATTTCGGAATCGAGCGTTGAAGCGATACCCCTTACCGTAGCCAACTGCAAATGCCCAATGCAAATACATGATACGAGGACACCACCAATCGTGGTATTATGATGCGAATGCACAAATGGGAAAAGAATTTCCGGAATTTCCCGCACAAGCACAACGCGATAAGAATGTTATGACTTAAACATGATACTACTGAAATTACCCATAGCAAACACAGCAGTTTACACTGCGGTGTTTTGTTTCTCGTGGCCATTTAAATGCAAGATCGTATTTGAAAATTTTAATACTCCTCTAAAAAATATAAATAATAAAAAAAATAATGAAATTTGTTCATATTTAGAATAATACTGTATTACTATTGATAAAAACAAGCGATACACTTTACAAAAAAAAATAACAATTGATTATTTATATAATAAGCAATATTCGAATATTATTTTTGCCCCTGGTCTCATTGCAGTGTAGCAGCTACATTCAGCTAAAACGGTTGGCCATAGACAGAAAACGATGGAAAGAAAAAGTGTGGCAAGAAACCAATTGAGAAGATTGAAGACCAATAGAGAGAGAGATAGAGAGTTGATTTATAAAACGGACAAATGTATCCACTTTCGCGGTTTATAGAAATATTACTCAAAAAAAAACAGGTCGGATTTAGCAATTAAACGTGATGAAATTAATAAAAATACTATTCAAAGCTGAAGGTTTACGCTGTTATGAGCAGTGGCCCGAGAACATACGATGAGAACGAGAATAAGAGCATTCGAGAAGCAAGCGGAGTGCGCTTTCACTACTTTTTACCGCATAGAATCATCCGATTAAGAAAATCATTCAAATATGCCCATCACTAAGATGTATTAATTTCATGAAAAATTTCGATTTTAAGATTTTGATGGAAAAGAATGTTTTGGATCTTCAGGATGATTAAAGATATTAAAAAAATTCCAAAATGAGAAGCACACGTCGGACATGTTTTTCTAGTAGTATTTTTTTACAAAATTGCATTTTCTAAATCTAAGCACGGGATCTGATACCTTAGGCGGCTACTGCAATTTTTTGAAAATTGTAAGGTTGGCATAAACTTTAGTTACTTTAGTAAAAAAACTGCGAAGTTGAATTTTAAAAACTTTCAAAAAACGCTCCTCAAAAACTGGCTATACCTTTTGAGCTACAATTTGGTTAATATACTAGTGCGCTAATTCTTCTGTAAGGTCTTTTATGAATTTTTTGATATTAATAAATGGTAGCCCTTATTTAATTTTAATAGGGGTTCAATAAAACATCTTTGTTTAAGCTAAATTACTCATGAGTGATAGTAAAATAAGATTCACAACTTAATTTTTAGTTGCAGCAATATTTGGGGGAGTTAATTTATAATTGTTTGCGGGTGATCTTGCTGCATCGTCACTCTTCAGTCCCAAGAAATTATTTTCCAAAATTAAAAAAAAAATGATTCGTTTTCTTGGAAAAATTCTGTTTATAAACACGCAGGTGGCACGAAGCTATGTCACTCGCTCCGCGCTCCGGTTCCGGCGCGAGAAACGCGTTATCATAGCCACTGTTGGCGTGTAAAACGTTAATACAAAACAATTTCTGAAGTATACAAAAAGGCAGACAAAATGATTCGCTTATCTTTAATGATTCGTAATAATCCAACAAGATTTACTCAATTTCCGGTAGCATTTTCGGTAACCAAGAAAATATTTTTAATATTATTACTTTAATTATTAGACAGTAACTGTCTGACGATCAACGAATTTTTTCGCATTTAAAGAAAATCAAGATAAATTATGGAAACAAAGATTTTTAACAGTTTGCGAACCAGTTAACGTTTAACTCGTAAAGTTAACAGTAATTTTTTTAAATATCAGTTAAAAAAATAATAAAAATTCCATTAAAAGCACAGTAAGTTATGAAATATCTACGCATACAATCGCGCTTGTCAAGGTTTCGCAAGACAAGTTCACACACAAACAACTACTACGAACACGCCTAACATTCGCATTAAAAGCTCGACATGACAATCCCCCAAATGAATATCACGAATTTAAGATTCACCCAAAGTCCGAATTAATTAATCCTATTAAATACTAAAACCGTCCCCCTTTTTTTAGCATTTTTATCAGGGCGAATTCGAACCGGATTTAATTACCGACGTCGACTTTGATGTCAATCATTTGTTCTGCGGGAAAGCGAAATGGAAAATCGAGTTCTTTTAAATTTTTAATTACGCGGGATACCTCCGTCCCTTCGTATAAAAGCTCAAGGTTCGTGGGTTAATTTTTATATATAGGCGTTTTTAATAACGAACCATCTTACCTTTCCATTCGAAGGGCAAAGCTGAGTGTTTCCCCGCTGTTGAATGTTAATTTAATTTCGTTCTGAAACAAAACAAAATTTAAATTAAATTACAGAATTTCAAGTGCGATACGGTCTTGTTTTATTAAATGCTGCTTAGGCGGACGTACACGTGCCAGTCGCACTTAAGAAATGTTGTTTTAAAGACCGACAGAAGCGGTTGTATATTCTCAAAATAAATTCATCAAAATTACTTAATTAATTTAATAATAAAATTCTACACCCCCGTAGTTTCCAGAGAAACACAATTAAGACCTTTGAATAGGCAATAAAGGTAGCTGGAGTACGTTATGAAATGGTTAGGTAGGTTTGTTGTGCTTCAAGTTAATTACACCCTGGCTTTATGGCTATAACTAATTTAAATAGAAGGTAATTAATACAATTCCATAAATCTCGCCCAAATTATGTATTGTACTTTAAGCACAATGCATGCTTTATTAAATTAATATTTAGACATAAACCTTATTATTATATTAGCAGAAGAACGTTCTAGTACTAAGTTTATCAAATACTTGGCCATATTAACATTAAAGGGGAATTACACTAGTAACGCCCTCTATGAAGTGCTTTGCAACTTTTCCTTGCCGCACTTCATAGAGGGCGTTACTAGTGTAATTCCCCTTTAATGTTATACTTTCTGGCATATATCTGCTTGTTTGCTTTTGGTTTCAATTATGGTTAGAATTATGTCCACCTGATGAGTTCAAATAAGAACGAAACATATAGTGGTCTATTCTAGCTATAATTGAAACCAAATCTCTTCTTTCTTATTTATTGCCACACGGGCGTTTCTGTGTTTTGTGCTTAGAGGCCGGTGCGATCGCAGATACCTGCTTAGCAGGTTCCGATCGCAACTTTGCCGGTTTGTTGCTTTGCAACTTTTCCTCGCCGCACATCATAGAGGGCGTTACTAGTGTAATTTTGTCCACCTGATGAGTTCAAATAAGAACGAAACATGTAGTGGTCTATTCTAGCCATAATTGAAACCAAATCTCTTCTTTCTTGGCCATATTAAATTAACAACCCTCATAGGTAAAGAAAAATGGAGTACAAAGCATAAAACAACCATCATAATATCTTAGACCCCAAAAATTATTTCCAATTCAAAAACATCTTCAAAAAAGCTGTAGGGCAACCGCCACGAAATCACCTTTCTCGTATTTATGTAAATTTTTGAAAATTCTTAATACATGCCAAAAATTTGAACAATTTTATGACAATTTAGAATACTTTTAAAATTCTCGATTTCGTACATATTTTATAGCGGCCATTACACAAAAATTTTGAAATTTTGAAGATTTTTGGAAATTAAAAAAATTTTTAAAAATGTGGAATAAAATTTCGGTTTTAGGATTTTTTGAAAATTTCGACATGTTATGGAACATTTAATAATTTTGTTTTATAATAATGAAATGAATGAAAAACAATCGGAAAAACTTTTAAAAACTATTGAAAATTAAAAAACAAAGAAATTTTGAAAACTTGGAATTTTGAAAATAAAGTTTGACAATTTATAGAAAATTTAATAATTTTTAATAAGTTTTATGTTTAAAAATTTTGAAAAAATTCAAAAATTTACAAATTTTTAAAAATTCAAAAAATTTGGAAATTTTCCAAAATTTTTGTATTTTGAAATGTTAAAAATTTATGAAATTTTGAAAATGAAATGAGAGATGTTTTAAAATTCTGAAAAAATTTGACTATTTTGACAACTTACGGAAAAATTATTAATTATGAAAATTTTTAGAGTGATTAGCAAATTTTTTAACAAGTTTGAAAAGTAAACAAACAAATTTAGAGTCTTATAAAATTCTGAAATTTTGAAAATTTTGGAAAATCGTGAAGATTTAGAAAATTATATAAGTTATAAAACTGAAAAATTGTATAAAATTGAAATGCTTGCAACGTTTTCAACATTTGTAAAATACAGAAAAATTTAAAACAATTTCAATTTTTTAAAGTTTTAAAAAAATTTGGTAAATTTTAAAAATTTTGGAAATTTAAAAAATCTTGAAAATTTTTTGAAAACTTGTAATTTTTTTTGTTTTTAGTATTTCTTATTTGTACTTATTTGTTGAAATCTAAAATCGATTTCTTGATTTGGGTATAGAGTATATTTTGGCGATTATTACCCAATAAAACTGTGCCGGTAAACGACCAAAAGGAAACAACATCTCAGAGGTACTTTCTCAATGGAAAATTGTTCCTATTGTCAGTTAACATGTCATGCCGATTTTGAAGCCGAAATTCGTACATTTTTTTAATATCGAAAATTCATTGGGGGAGGGGGACACTGGGGGTCGTAGGAAGATTGGGCTTGCGCAGATCAGCTATTCAACATGTGTAGAACACGATTCTAAGGTTCCGAGCGAATCTATTTTGAAGTAAACCGCAACCTTCCATTTTTTGAAACAATTGAGTGGTTTTATGTTATCTAGCTGTAACTACTGTTTATCGCTTGAAATCTCAAATACATAATTTGATGATAACCGTTTTGTTTGGCGATTACTCCATTAACCTGTACAGGTTATGGACCAAAACGTAACCTCCCAGTAGTGTCTTCCCAATGGAAAGTTGGTCCTATTGTCATTTAACTGGCTCCTACCGATTTTGAAGTCGAAATTTGTAAATGTTTAAAAAACAAAAAATCGATAGTGACGAGCAATGAGGAGTGATAATAGGGAGATCGCGTTTGCGCAGATCGGCTATTCGACATGCGTAGAATACGAACTTAAGGTTATTTTTTGAGGGCGTCAATTTTGACATAAAGCACCCCTCCCCCTTTTGCGGACCAACCTCATTTTCTTGCGGTGTCATCCTATTACGTTAGCAATCTTTGAGCTAAATTTGTTTTTTCTGCGTTAAGGCGTCTGCACTGTAAAATGTATACAAGCACACAGGCAGACGCAGAGACACCTCTGCAGCATCCGTTTAATTGGTCTCCCAAGGCCCTAAAACCTGCTTATTAGTCAAAACGTAAATGTTTATCATAACAGTACCTTTCTTTTAGGCATAACTCGTATATTGGCCAGTAAACTCAAAGCGAAAAAAACTTCGCTGAATGAACGGATTTGCTCCAAATCCTACTTGCCGATCGCAATACCTTCCTCTATAGCTATACCTCGTGCAGCGAGGAAGGTAAAAAATTTCGTAATGTTCAAGTAATCTTCAGTTAACGTCAGATAACTTCAGGATATTTTTTACGTACTGTATAATAAAATAAATATTTCTCTTTGTCCATGACAAACACAAATACAAATAAATTCTTATTTACAAGTGTCGCTGACAGCGAGCAGCATATCTGATTGTTAAAGCAATGCACTCCGCCGAACAAAAGAATAACTTTGTGATTCAATGATTCATACATCACGCCCAAATATTTACAATGCCTATGGAAGTCTCCTTCGCCCACATGGAGAAACCCAAAGCGCCGCGGTTGAACCCTGACTATTGTATTTCTTCAACTTTCAAGTATGTCATCGAGATGAAATTTCCAAGTTATAAATAAACACGGAAGCTATACCTCCTACAAACGTTAAGCTTTAAATATATAATTATAAAAATATAATATGATGTTATAAAAAAATTTCGTATAATATAATAACTGGATGGAGAAACATTTTTCTATGTTGAGATTTACACGTATGTCACATTTCTACAGCGGATGATCCTGATGGCTTTTCTAGCTTTGTGCATAACAGCATTGTTCTAGATAAAGGGGACCTACTGATGGTTTCTCTAGCTTTATGCATAACAGCATTGTTCTAGATAGAGGGGACCTGCAGTTTTAATCTGATTCCCTAACTGGATCCGGACTGGATTATATGGGATTTATAGAAATAAAGAAAACAGACCAGAATGAAACATTATAAAAGAAGAAATGAATGTTCTGTTGAAGGAGACACCGGAAGTTTAACTTGCGTACGTAAATAAACAAAATAAGGTGGTTAAACTACTGAAACATTAAGCCCGGGGGTACTGTATCGATAGCGACTACTACAAGTAACCAGTAAAGGTGCATTCGATTTATATGAAGCCGAAGGTTTACTTTGTTTTTTGTCACGCGGGCCGAGGAAAGATGACGAGAACGAGGATTCATTCATCAGCATTCGAGACTGAAGCAGAAAACGCTTCTACAGAGCGAGCAAAAAAGGTGAAGAACCACGTGGCCATTGACTAATTTAATGTAGTGAAATTTATTTTCCAATGTTGCCTGCCGTGCTTATTTCCTTTTGCAATGTCATTGTGTTTCATTGGCGTTCGTTTTGACCAGCTATTGTAATTTATAAATCAAATATATTTCTCTACAATAATATTGTTAAATAAATCATATCATTTACTTTTGCTTTATGTTTTTACAGAGTTTTTGAATTGCGTGACGTGACAAACTCATTTTTTTTTATGAAAATATGTTTTCTGTGCCCCAATTTGTACGTGCAACGCCAATGGTCATGTCAGGCGAGAAATTCTCCAACATGCAACCTCCTATCGAATGTAGAGCAGGACGTGACATTTTTTTCCTTAAGATTATATCTACGACAGTCTTGGTTGTTCAACATTCCCATGATGGGCACATGCTTCTTTAGTCAACTAAGATTCGTAAGTTTATTTTACATGGTAGTCTATCAACAGGTGTGACTTTCCAGGGTTGTTTGATATGTTAGAGCGATAAGTGCGGAAATAAAGAAGAGTAAAACTGGCTCCGGACCCCAAAAAAAATGATACTAGCCCAGTCTCGCCAGTTCGTTTTCCTTCTCATTGCACCCGTTGTACGAAATCGACATCAGATCTAATTGCTCGCGAAACTATAGTACCAGTCCTGAAGTCACCTTGCAATTTATTGCTGATTCTGAATCATCGAAAGCTCTACTTAACTATTGCCAGTAGCGGTTTTATTTTTCGGACACTTTTGGCATACACCAAAAACGCGACCGCAACTTCTAGCCGCACAGTAGGTAATAATAAGGTAACACGATCCCGGAATTGAAAAAGGAATAATCCGTTAGGAGCCACGTACTCAACCAACTGAGCTAAATGTCAGCTGCATGCTAGTAGTTGTGATTCTGGGTGCGGATTGGAGGGTGAGAAAACCCACGCGAGCTAAGGCCCATTGTGCTACTTCCACAGCAGCTGCACAACACGAAAATCACCCAAGTCACCCAATTCTTTGATTGAACTTGAAAACGTCCGCTATTGAAATTTTGATGATGACGGCTATGTCTGGCCAAAAGTACCCATGGGGCACGGAACCTCTAATTGTTGCGAGGGCAAGACAGTGGCATAGCATGTGTACTGCAGTCTCGTCCTCCAGATTACATCTTAGATATTTAGGGCTGTCTACCAGCCCTATCCTGTACATGTGCTTCTTTCGAGTGCAGGTCTCAGTTCAGATTCCTGCAACCATTCGTAGATTTTTTTCTGGAAAGCCGCACACATGATTTGGCTATCCCTGATGAGGGTGCTGCAAAAGCAGCCCTTGCCTGGCGACAGCTGTGAATATTAACCCATATCCTCGTGAAGCTGTTTCAGATTTCTTGGTGTAGCATAGTGCTGAATATCGTTGGGGAGATGGGGATTACAGGTTCCGTCCCCCAAGAAAGTTGTTCAAAGGCCAGTCTTGCGACCTCGTCAGCTTCCTCCAAGAAGAGGAATCTTTACGGCTGCCGCATCGAGGATGCGGGGCTTTCTGCCACCCCACACCTTTTGTATACCATACCTCATAAGGGGTAGCACCAAGGCAGTCCTTATAGCTGATTCCTCTACTACTAGAGCGAGTGAGGAAATGCATAGGACCACCTCTAACACCGTTGTAGTAATTAGCAAAAACGTCCATATTATAAGTTTGCCATATAGATTTGCATTGATTTGATAGAATTATTCTAACGTTTAGGAGACTTTAAACGTAAAAAAAAGATATAATACTATAACGTCTTCGAAAAAAAGTGATGGGTTCTGAAATGCCAATATCATAATTTACTATCGACTTCAACCGTCGTCATTTGGGGATTACACCCAGCATGATCGGTAAGAACCGACGTGTAGCTTGCCTGCCTTTACATGCATGTGCCTTAAATATTTTAGCCATAGTGGTTCGTGGGCCCTGTCAACCTAAACAGAGCCAATTATTTCTGTTTCTACCTTCTACTCTAGACATGGGCAAGTGGCAGGCCTAACAAACAACATATGTGGTTCTGAAATCTTGATTTTGCAAAGATATTTGTATATACAGTATTAAACTTTACACTGTCGTGTTAGGTTTCAACCAATTACACCAATTAACATAAATAATGAAGACATTATGCAAGGAACACAAGCTGGTAATAATCACTATTGCATTTAATATTTATTAACCACAGGCATGATCAAAAGATTAACAATAAAATTTTATAAAAAATGTAACAAGACCAGCAACAACATAATGCGAAACCTAAGCTACAACTGCAAAATATAAACTTATTTGAGCGAAGAATCCTCAGAAATATTTATGTACCAAAGATAGAATAGGATAGCAATCATGGATAAGAACGAATCATGAAATTGAAGATCGAATACAAGAGGCCAGCATTTTAAGATATATCAAAGCAGAAAGAATCAGATGGTACGATCATGTAATAAGAATGTACACAGACAAAGGTACCATAAAAATAACGGAATGGCAGCCCGACGGAAAAAACTATGGGGAGACTAAGAACGACATGATTGTATGGTGTAGAAAAGGACTAAAATCATATGGAAATCAGAAAGGAAAAAACCTAGCACTGTACAAAGAAAGGTGGATGAAGATAATCAATCAGACCAAACTTCATAGAGGATTATAGTGCCACCGAAGAAGAAAAGGGTTTTTGATTTATGGTGCTTCCAAGAAAGTTTGCGTAGCCTCCGAGAAGAAATATAAATTTTAAAAAGGACTTTGGTTCTCTCGCCGAGCTATCCCCGTGGCACCATTTTAAGTCGCTAGGAAGCAAAAACTGACCCCCTCCCAGTTTGGGCTACTCGGGTCAAAAATGGTAGCCCATACGGTGTACATTTGAAAACCTACATTACGACATTGTTCGATTACCAGAGGTTTTAAATTAAAACCGTCTCTGATATCATCAAGTAGTGCCATGATTTAGGTATTGATAGAACCGCACTGGCAAACTCTCTAAGGAATCAGGCAAGAGCCAAGCTAACTTTGAAAGTTTCCTTCGAAAAAAATACTTGGAAAAAAAGGAATGACGATGAATATGTGTTTACACTATAATACTCTTACTCTTACTTAAAAAAAACGCTTGGAAAGATGCCATGCTCTATTATGCACGTTCCGAGAAAGAGTATGGGAAAAAGTGCTTCCACAGATGGGAAACTATGTATCATACAGCAAACACATAATCATCAAAATGACAGGAATTAGCCTACTCTGTCAGTGTTTCCAACATTATCGCTCACTTCCATTGTCCCGAATCTGTAATAGTATGGAGGAGGAATTCATTGAACGGGAAAAATTTCTTTGCTCTGTATTGAAAAATCAGCAAACAATAATTAAGCACTACACAAACAGGGAATATTTTCTTCTTCTTCTTCTTCTTCTTCTTTTTCCTCTTATTTTAGGCCCATGGCCTATATTAAGGGGAATTTCAAAGGCTATTATTGTTCTACCATGGTCGAGGTATTACTTTGGGCACCAATATTGAACATATCAGTAGTAACCAACTCCCCATGGGAACATAAAAATATAATAGTACTGTCAGCGTTATTTTCCGAATTTTGACAGCACTCTCCATGTTCGCCGAATCTAAACTCGATGGATTTGAGTTTTGGTTAATTTTGGAGACTCGGGGCTTGTGTTAAACTGCTGAACCAGCAGGGGAATCACTATAAAGAAGAAGTAAGTTCACTAAAAAGAAACCTTTTCTCTAGATCATTTCCGTTTCCATAGACTCACCCTTTCAAGTGCCTTTATTCGGGGTTTTCGTCACAGCGGTGTTTTTCGACAATTCTTTTCTAATTTCTTCAAGTTCTTTTGTCTGAACCTATTTCCCGCTTATTAGAGGTTTAGAGGATCTTTCAACCTGAGATAGGGAGAGTAATTCATGCAGCTTTGGCACCAGCTCGTCGTGAAATCAATGCATTACTGTAGAGGTACCAACCGTATCAGCAGTAGGGCGTATAGCCCTGTACAAACCTGCAAGCTATCGTTGGTTTTCATCGGGACACTGCCAAATTAAATAAACACACGCACACAATGAAGACAACCCTGACTGTCCCGCGTGGAAAAATAGGGAGGAG
Organism: Ctenicera cuprea; assembly: GCA_958336395.1. Classification (NCBI taxonomy): domain Eukaryota; kingdom Metazoa; phylum Arthropoda; class Insecta; order Coleoptera; family Elateridae; genus Ctenicera; species Ctenicera cuprea. The sequence continues at coordinate 54,326,971 of OY284489.1, forward strand.
ACCGTGGACCATGTGATATGTCACTGCCCCGCATTTGCTCCGATCACAAGACTTATGTTGCGAAGTTTTTGGCCTAAGATGCTCAAATCAAGGCATTACTGTAGGGGTACCAACCGTATCAACAGTAGGGCGACTCTGCAAGCCCTGAGTAACTGTAAGTTTACTCTAGTGCCGCTAGTCGCTGGCGTACTTAACCAGTTATATGTCGTTGAACTCTTTTGGGCGAAAGGACGATATGGTAATTAAGGTGGGTAACGAGACAGCGGATGATATGGCAAGGCAGAGTTGGAACCAAATCCTTTGAGATTCACGTTACCACTCTCCATTACGGCTCTCAAACTCTCACTCAACAAGAACCCGAAAACGTTCCAGGAACTCCCGACAAGAGGGTTAACATTTTACGCTGTCGTCAGGTACCGCTGAACAAAAAGACCAAGTAGACAGTAGTCCCGGACAAACCTGCAAACTATCGTTGGTTTTCATCGGGACACTGCCAAATTCAATAAACACACGCACACAATGAAGCTGACAGACAACCCTGACTGTCCTGCGTGGAAAAACACTTGCTTCGATCACAAGACTTATGTTGCGAGGTTTTTGGCCTAACAGCCTCAAATTTACCAACAGGATTAGATGGTTATGGGAGCAGTGAAGTGGGACTGATGCTGAGAGGTCCATATACAAGTCCGTTTGTTTCAAGCTGTTTTTCCATGCGTCATTTACTCTGTTTTCCTAACCTTTACTTAAGATTAATTTTCAATGATGGCAGTAATAGTAAAATTGCCTATAAGGCAGAAATCAGAATCCTAAGAAGAATCCAATGATCGTTCATGCCTTGAGACGTTGTCTGTAACTGCGCAGTTACAAACTGAACCATTCAAAATTCTTATAACTTCCGCAAATACCATATTTATAAACCTGCTTTTTTTGATATTTTCCCAGAAATAACAAAGAAATTATGAGAAAATAAAGGAATAGGTGTGTCAATACGCATTACGCACGTGATACGAAAATAAATAACGGTGGAAAAGGATGTAATTACGTAAATAAGACATATTCATCCAACTCGGCTAACTAAAAAGTAATTTATTATTTCGTTCTCAGTGAAAAAGCAAATTAGTTCGTATCATAACGAGAAGGCAAGTGGATGTCAGAAACCAAAACAAGAGAGCAACAAACTTCCGACATGAAAAACGGTGCGCAATTTAATAAAATTGCTTCAGAAATAATAACCTTTTTAATTTTTCGCCGAGCATATTGTATAGGTGAATCCTGGAAAGCAATTTCCTTTTTCGTACTAAATAAATAATTTGCTTCTACTTTCTGAATTGCCTCGCAATACCTTCACGACGTTTATAATTTTCCTTTTTTCCGGTCGTTCAGGTTATTTTATATCGCGCAGCTAAGCAGAACACGAAGAGAATCTCAAATTTAATTCACTTTATTATTAAAACGCCTCTTAGTAAAACTCTGCCGCATGAATACTAATAAAACGATTATTGTAAAGCCGGCACGCTCGCTAAAAAATATATTACTGATAAGAAGAGCTATTATTTGCTCAAATATTACCAAGGAATATTATTTGCACTTTGAAGGCTTTTAAAATACTCAGAAATCACAATTAGGAATTCATTTTTAGATGGCGCGTAGTACGTGCTTCTTTTCGCAAATTGTAATATTAGGGGAGAGCGGTGACAATTGTAACGCTTCTTGTGTTAAATGGACCTATTTTGTCAAACTTTTAATATTTGGCTAAAAAATTGAAATTTGAATGAATGTTTATTCTCAGTGATTATTTATCGTGGTAGTAATTTCATTGTATTATATTGCATTCGCTAAAAAAAAAGTTCTGCACGAGACAATTGTTACATTTGTCCCCGACTCTGTGACGATTGTTAACAGACGGAGGACAATTGTAACAGTAAAAAATTTACTTAATTAGCGTCTTATAACAAAAAACTTTTATTTTTGCTATGCAGGACGTTGGCGACGTTTGGTGCTTGAAGATAGATATTTTGCACAGACAGACATAGGGGACCTACCGTTTAACGTGGGCTCCGAACCACAGAAAGTGCGTGCACTTCTTTTTCAGAGAGGTTTTCCTGGGAAAAAATCCACTTCGCTGGTTTCTCATATAAAATATAATAATAAACATTAAAATATCGGTCAACTACAACAATAACAGTTAAAATATCGGTAAAGTACTATTCTCTGCAATGAAGGCAGTAGAAAAAAAGTTCATCTGCGCAGTTCTCATACCCCTAACCTTTGCATTCTCGGCACTTGATGCATTGTTCACCCTTTTGGTTACTTAAGAAAGGCTCCAGGCAATACAAACACATAACGTCATCTTCATGTGACAAACTTTCTACCACAACTTTTTTCTTAAGAAGTTTTTTTTCCTGCAAAGATTTTTTTCTTAGGTTTTTTCCTACTGCAACAATTTTTTTTTTTCGAAGTTTTCTACTGCAACGATTCTTTTCTTTGGGTTCTATTTACTACTGCAACGATTTTTTTTAAAAGTTTTTTATCTACTGCAACAATTGTTTCTTTGGAAGTTTCTTTTTCTACTACAACGATTTCTTTCTTTATGAGTTTCTTTCTACTGCACGATTTGTTTCTTTGGAAGTTTGTTTTCTATTGCAACGATTTTTTTCTTTGGTAGTTTTTTTTCTACTGTAACGATTTTTGTCTTTGGAAGTTTTTTTCTACTGCAACAATTTTTCTTTAAGAGTTTCTTTTCTACTGTAAAGATTTTTTTCTTATAAGTTTTTTTTTCTACTGTAACGATTTGTCTTTAGAAGTTTTTTTTCTACTGCAACCATTCTTCTTTAGTTTTTTTTCTACTGTAACGATTTTTGTCTTACCAATTTTTTTTCTACTGCAACGATTTTTCTGTAGACGTTGTCTTCTACTGTAACGATTTTTTTCTTTGAAAGTTTTTTTCTACTGTAACGATTATTGTCTTTGGAAGGTTTTTTTCTACTGCAACGAGTTTTCTTCAAAAGTTTTTTTTCTACTATAATGATTTTTTTCTTTGGTAGTTTTTTTTCTACTGTAACGATTTTTGTCGTTGGAATTGTTTTTTTTATACTGCAACGATTTTTCTGTAGACTTTTTTTTTATAGTGTATCGATTTTCTCCTTTGGAAGTTTCTTTTCTACTTTAACGATTATTGGCTTTGAACGTTTTTTTTCTACTGCAACGATTTTTCTTTAGGAGTTTTTTTCTACGGTAACGTTTTTTTCTTTGGTAGTTATATTTTTCTACTTTAACTATTTTTGTCTTTGGAAGTTTTCTTTTCTAGTCCAACGATTTTTCTGTAGACGTTTTATATTCTACTGTAACGATTCGTTTCTTTGGAAGTTTTTTTTTCTACTGCAACCATTCTTCTTTAGTTTTTTTTCTACTGTAATGTAGATTTCGAACAGACCATAGACACTCTTATCTAACAACGTCAGCTTATGGGACGTGTGAGGCGGAAAATATAAGAGAACAATTCCATTTTCACGGCAAAAACCAATAGTGGCAAGTTTTAAATGGGACTCATAATTGTCGAGGAGTAAAAGAATTGGCGTATTTGGCAAAATGTTGAATGAAATTGAGAAATGTCTGGCTGTCCACCCTGAACCATTGGCCTCACCGATTACACCTGTAAGAGCGAGCTTCCGTCATGAAATATGGCTGAAAGCGCTTTCGCGCGAAAATTGTCATTGGGGGAATTTCATGCCCTATTGCGTTAATTGCAAATAGTAATTAGGGTGCCCCTTCCCCGCAAATATTATTGCGCCGACCTGTTTAGTCCCTCTAGTAGCACCAATTTTGCTGGGGTTTGGTTGAATTTACTTAGAGGATCAAAAATGTTTGAACAACTTTTCCTTGGGTAGTGCAACGCCCACTATCACATTCTAACTACATTGGCATAAGCAGCTGTTAGCCGCAATGACTGACGGGTAGTGGCGCGAAATTTCAAGTTTGTTCCAAACAGATATTGGCCCTTGTTAAATTTGTACCTTGTTACAATTGTCACCGGGATCGCCTACGCGCATTCGCGCAAACGTTGAAAATTTAAATTGATTTGCAAGAAATGGTTTATTACAAAAATCATCATCAATCATCAATCATGTATTTAATTACCGATTAATTTATCCAATTTATTCCATTCAAACACGTCACAACCTTAATTGTAGTGGGTGATGGAAATAAAATATTTAATTGATAAAACCAAAACAAACCGATCTAAAAACTATAACCAATAACTTAGCTTGTAAATTTTAATTAATTTGCTCACAACGTGTTAGATGGTGTTAATAGAAACTAATTATATAAATTTTAAGAGCAAATGTGATGTACACAACACAATGCATATTTGTATAATTCCACCACTCTCTTTGATGAACACGTTTTATAATTAAACATGTCTTCAATCAGACAAAACGCTGACAAATATGATCCTACAAAGGACAAAAATAAATTGGGAATTCGCTTTTATACGAATTTCCATTCGTTTTCTGCTTTTCATATTTGTTTCGGTGACAGAAAATTAAAAACGTGTTTAAAGTAATTAAATTACGTGAAACGCCTTTTGTTGGTTAATTAAAGTATGTCAGTATTTCATTGTGTGTTTGGATTAATTTCTGGACGTTTTATAAATTGCATTCGAGCAATATTTCAATGTAGTATTTCAAACAATTACATTCTCACCTTGGAATGTTTATGATTAGGAAATTACATATACCAGAAACGTATAGAAATAAACAAGGAATTTAAAAATACCGCAGTGTTAACATTGTTGGAAGCTTTAGCTTCTATTTTAAATATTTGCAAGAATTAATGTTATGTTTCAATAAAAAAAATTGGGAATAGAAAGTTTTCGAAATTATTTTCAAACTTCAAAGTTCAGAGTCTAAGTCACAACCCCCACTAGTCACAACTTCTCGCATATTTTCCTCAATTCAGTGATGATAACTCCCAATTTCTATTTTAGCAGCAACACTCAACTTGGTCATAATACCTAATTGGTCGGCCACAACGCCCAATTATCGCTTTGCACCCTACGGTCACCTCGGTCACAACGCCTACCTTTCGTTTTGGTCACAACCCCCCAACTTGTTTCATGGTTGCAATTCCTAACTGCCTTCTTGCCCCCCCCCCCCCGTCCACATCGATTATTTATTTTGACAACCGCACAACCCTAGTTGTGACGAAAGGGGTAGTTAGGAATTGCGACGACGTTGTGACCCACATGGCAAATAGATGACGTGAACTAAAAGATAGTTGGGGGTTATTACCAAGAATTTGACCAAGATGGCCATGGTAACCGAAATAATTAGGCGTTGTAACCAAGGTGGTAGTAAGGAATTACGACGACGAACGAAATTGCGAGTTGACTCAAACAGAAAGTGGGCGTTGTGGTCGAGAAAGTAATTGGGGGGTTGTCACCAAAATAGATTTGTGACCAAAACATAAGTAGCGAGTTATGTTTAGTTTTGCACGAATTTATATTAATTGCTCTGCAATTTCGGAGTTTTTTTTCTGGACTTTCTAAGGGTTCTAGGAATCATTGTAAAACTTTTAATATTTCCCCGGTTTCAAGAAGTCCTTACAATAAACTCTTGATATAAGGAGGTGTAGTTAAGCTAAAACGTAAACAACTTGGAGATTGCTCAAATTGTCCTAAAATTTTAATAATTTCAGATGTAGGTATCTAGAAATGATCTGAAGTTTCAATGGTTTACAGAAGATTTATAGGAATTGTCCTAAACTTCCAAAAATGCAAAACATTTTTTTGAAATTGAAATCTAGAAACTCTAAATAATATTCCTTACCGCTTACCGCCACAAAACGCATCTTCTGGGCTACCCCGTCACCACCGTACCAGGCACAATAAAATACGGACGCGCTCTGAGAAATGCTCAGACTTGCTCTTGAATTGGGACATATGCAACAGCCCAATTGCACTTGCGGTGACGTAAAACCAACAATCGCTCGCATCGCCAGTGAATGCCCGTTCAAGGCATACACTGGCTCAGTTTGACTTTGATAGCCTAATTCCAAACACCATCTACTAGCTAGAAAACCTGGACGTTTAGTTGTAATTATACGTACAATTATATTTAACTGATTAGACAGTTAAAAATTCTAAATGAATTTTAGCTAAAACTTCTGTCCAAACCGACTGATATACTAACGCCAGTTAGGTTTAACTGTAAGCGATCGTTTGAAATGGTTATTCAGGACCGCCTAACATGGAACTCCGGAGAACCAAAAGTATCAATCGTATAGAATATGTATGGATCGAAACTGACTGTGGGCGTAGGTATTTATGGCCCAGGAGTCAAAAGCCTTGGGTGAAGATCCTACAATCTTTCAAGCAGAGATTCATGCAATAGATATCTCAGTTCACATATATATAAGAAAATGCCATAGTTCAGCCAGACTACATATCCTATCAGACAGCCAAGCAGCACATACAGCTCTGAGTTCTTACACTTTTGAGTCTGAAATTGCTTAAGAATGTCTACAAACCGTAAATCAACTGGCAAGGAACAACAAGCTAATGGCTTGCTGATCGCCTTGCCAAAACAGGGTCGGAGTCTCATTTCAGTGGTCCGGAACCCTTCTTCGGCGTAGCAAAAAATCCACTTAATAGCCGAGGTCAATACATAGAAAGAGTCTCCAAAGGCCCCTCACTGGTACAACATAACAGGCTTACGACAGGCAAAGCACGGAAATTGCTTGAACCCAGCAAACCGGAGTTAAGGGATATAATAAACCTTCTAACTGGACAATGCCCTTTGCGATACGATGATGACCATTCTAGGCCATGAGAGACTTTGCATATTCATCATCTTGGTCCGCTAAAACGTACACCTAGAAGCAGCCTGCATGACGTACTATTTGTTATGGAAACCTTTTCTGTGTTTGCGTTGATGCAATCAAGGTTCTACTGTTACTATGATACATATTATTTAAATTGTCCTCAGGCATACCTAGGAACTGGGCACACCAGCGTAGATTAGAAGAATTTCTGCAATGACAATAACATTAAATTTATGGACGTGGTAATACCAACACCTTGCATTAATGGGTCCCTTATACCTCTAGAATTAAATCTGTCCAAAGAATCACCCATAACTTGAGACTTAAAACAGACTTGCTTTTGGGGTACCACTTAAATTACAAATTTGGAGCGAAGTTTTAGCTAAAAAAACAAATAGAATAAAGGAAAGTTGCCTCAGACACTCTTCGTGCCAATCAGGAAGTCATGAATACGAAAAAAAAAAAAAAACAGGAAACACCTATAAGATAAAAAAGTAGGAGTTGGATTGCCAACCGATTGAATTCCAGAAGTCTTCCACTACGATAGATACGTTGTAAAAGATATCTAGATGTCCAGTAACACAACGACCTTACAAAGGCGTGCTACCACCCGAAAGATTGAAGAAATGGATCTAGTAACACAACACCGATATCCGCGAGTCTTCACTATCAGATGGGAACGAGGATGAGGGTTGTTCCCTCATCCTCAAAAGCAACTATTTTCCCGCAGACATAGCATACAAAGCCCCATTCCTCAAAATTTCAGAGCCCAACCGCGACCTACATTCTTACGCGGGAAGCGCAAGCAACGGTTGGACGCGTTTGTGTTACTATTTTAAATTATTTGAAATGAAACCAATGACTGTTACGATTGGCTACTTAGGAGCAGACAAGAACCGTACACAACGAAATAACAACAGTGTAAAAGAATAAATATGGGGGGCGTGTATGTGTGAAGTTGCAAGGATATTTCCAATATTGTGATTGGTAATATTTGGTTAATGATAATTGTTATTACAAAAAGACGAATATATAGTGCAATTCTAAAGAGCATTTTAACATATGGCGCTGACGTATGAGAGATAATAGAAAAAAATATAAGAAGAATAACTGCAGTAGAAATGGACTTCCTCAGATGATGGTGCCTAAGATCTAGACTAGAACATCTGAAGAATACAAATATCTAAAAAGAAATGAAAATGGGGGGTATTGTAATAGATAAGATCGAAACAAAAAGGCTGCTATGTATGGGTACGGCCACTTAAGAAGAATGCAAAAAGCTTATGAATGGTACACGAACAACCAAAGAAAAAAAAAGGACGTCCTTGCAAAACCTGGAAAAGAGAAGTAATAGATGCCATGGAGAAGAAAAAATGAACCGAAGAGGATTGGCAAGACAAAGGACCGATGGCGGATAGGCTGCGAGACACGGCGCTAAAGCAGTAAAATTATACTCGCTTATACTATAAATATTATAATAAATAAATATAATTATTATTGGTGGTGGTAGATGAGAAATGGTGGTATTGTGACCCCTGTTGACGATGTACTACTTCTTCTTCTACTTATTTATTGATTGTTGATGTCATGATATTGTTGCAGTTGTTGAGAATTATTGTGAAAACGAGTACCTGAGTTTAGGTAGTACGGCGCGACTAGTCGAGATTCTCCGACGCAGTTAAATGAAATGGTATTAATTAGTGACCCCAGAACGTACATCTTGAGCAAACTGACATAGATTAAAACTTTACTGATCGGGTTAATAGTTGGTTAAATGGCATCCAGGTAGGTAGTCACATGAACGCACTGAAAATAATTGTCGTAACACACTCAAAGGGTTAACTACTAGAGGCGACGTGGGATTTCCTCGTGGAAAATACCTCCTCCCTAAGTAGCATATTTTGATCATACTTTGCTAATGTAGTAATGTATATCTACTTGCTTTTCATGTTAATACCCGCGTTATTTTGTCTGCGTCGCGTCGGTCGAGCGTACTATGTATTGCACCGCTCTGTTAAAATTAAATCGGTTTTTACCAATGTTTACACAACAAAAATAAGAATTTCAACACAGGACGGTTATTACAAACATATCGCCTTTAAAGATTCAAATTCAACAAGTTGGAATACTTACAATTTGGATTCAGTTAACTACAGACTCATTAAATTTTATGCATAATATCCCATTCGCAATATCAAATTTGATCCCAAGCTTATCTCATATCAAATGCTAAACCACCCAGAATAATATTAAACAAGCAAACGTCCTAAAATGTTTGCGATTCTCGTAAAACCAACGAGAAAAGTTTCATTATAGCTTCCTGAATTATAGCTTACACTTACGAAGAGGAAGATAAACGATAATGTAAACTAGAACCTGTAAACCCAATAACGACCGGACGTTCAAACGTATATCTCGCCATATACAACAGAAAACAGATTACCGATCCAGTTAGCGCATCTCGAGATTCACCTTGTACGTCTTGAGACAAGAAAAAACCCACGCGCCACTTTGTCCGTCTCCTTCCAAAACCCACCGAGATCGGCTTGTAGAAAGAGAAACTGTCACTTAATACATTCCGATTAGAAAAGGTAAATGGAAAACACATCTACACGGTTTATATTGGACCAGAATTTATTTCACGGCAAGAAAGCGAGGACCAGGATTGGTTTTGTTTTCTTCCCCGGCCTACCGTCACATCTGTTGCTCTCTCACCTCCAAATTTGGCGGCCGGAAGTAGGATGGAAAAACAAGCCGGATGTAGGGGTTCGCAGGCGCCGGGACGTTTGTACGTTCAGCAATTCGGATCTGTATCCGATTAGTGAGGGCTATAGTTTATTGGATCGGAAAGCGGTCGAACGATCACCATTAAAGGTGCAAGTGACTGCGATATAAATACATAAATTAAATAGGCTTTAAAACAGGCTCGAATTTAGGAGCTACGAGACAAAACAAACTCGTTTATTCTGATATTTTATTTATCAACAATACTACTGGGATTGGGACTATAAAAAGGTATTAACCTGGCCGTTAATTTTATAACTTCTTATAGCGCCATACCCTATTCAGGGCGTTGGCTACCTCTCTTCTATGTCTGTGTTTCGTGCGCGGCGATAGATATTTTGCACAGACAGACATAGGGGACCTACAGTTTAACGTGGGCTCCGAACCACAGGAAGTGCATGCACTTCGTCTCCAGAGAGGTTTTCCTGGAGAAGAATCCACCTCGTTGATTTCCCGTTGCCTTGCGAGGGAGAACGACCGGGCCGGGAATCGAACCCGGATCCGCTGCATTGGTAGCCCGCGCGCTTACCAGTGAGCTACGGCCGCTCTAATTTAAAAATTTTATAACTGCAAACGGTCAATTTAAAAATTTCTGGGAACAAAAAAATAAACTTTATTTAATAAGCAATAATTCTAGAGAAATTGATTTTAAGTACAAGTTCATCTATTTACATTTTACGAATTAGTAAATTTTTTGACAATTTCTAGACCATAAAAATTCAATAACTACTCACTGCTACGTGACGATGGTCTTTTATGATAGGAAAATTACTTAGAGATCAAGAAAATAAAAATTTTAAACCCATCTCATGGGTTAATGGTTGTAGAACTACTAATTAAGGACGTGAACCGAAATAGAATAACGTTTCGGTTTTCGGTTACGGATTGATGCTAGTATTAACCGGTATTTGTCTAAAATTTGATAGATAGAAGCAGAGTAAAATTTGGGCAATAAAAAGGTAAACCAATTGTAATAAATATTACAATTATAGAATGGTACTTTGCCGGTTTGTTGCTTTGCAACTTTTCCTCGCCGCACATCATAGAGGGCGTTACTAGTGTAATTCTCCTTTAATGTTATACTTTCTGGCATGCATCTGCTTGTTTGCTTTTGGTTTCAATTATGGTTAGAATTATGTCCACCTGATGAGTTCAAATAAGAACGAAACATGTAGTGGTCTATTCTAGCCAAAAAAAAGTGTTATTATTTTTTTAAATCAGTTTAAATCAGTTAAACTGCCAAAAATTACAAATGTAAACTGAGTACGCCTCACAGTTTAATTTATACCGTGGAGAAAAAATTTAAAGTATGAGGGGAAGCATAAGTCTCAGATCACGTAAATACAAGAATATTGTTAGGAAAATGAAATTTCAGAAAAATATCGCACCGTGCGTGTACAGATTACAGCGCTCTTATCGCTCGCGCCTTCTGCTGGGCTCTAGGCACAGCCATTAGGTACAAAACTAATTTACCAACTACATAGTATAAAATAATGTCGGGCAACCACCACGGGACTTTCCTTGCATACATCCGCTTTTCAAAAACATTTGCAAATTTACAAAATTTGTAAAAATTTTGAAATTTTTGAATAACCAATAGTAATTTACCAATTACATAGTAGAAAAAAAGGCGAGTAATTACCAGGGGACCTTCCTCGCATACATCCGCTCTTCAAAAACTCTTGTAAATTTTCAAAATTGTAAAAATTTTGAAATTTATGAATAACCAATAGTAATTTACCAACTACATAGTAGAAAAAACGTTGGACAACCGCCACGCATACAACAGCTCTTCAAAAAAATGTTCAAAAGTATCAATCTCGTAAACATTTTTTAATTTAAGAAAAGTGTTTAGAATTATGCAAATTTTGGACATTTTTAAAAATTTAAAATTTATTTTTAAAATTTTCAAATTCTAAAATTTATCATAATTTTGGTTAATATTTAAATTTATTTTTAAATTTCAAAAATGTTTTAAAATTTAAAAAAAAAATGTATTTTTGAAATTTTTTAAATTTGTTTTAAATATTTCCTAAATTTTAAAAATTTCTGCAAAATCAGGATGCAAAAAATCGTGATTTTTGTAAAATAATTAAAAAGCTGATTTATTTGATTTATATCGGATTTGTTTTATTTAAATCAATTATTTTGATTAAAATGATATTTTTAATAAAAAATTAGGTACCCTTATTAGATCGCACAAACTAATAACGTACACCTGCAGTGTTTTTGTTTAACGATTTTAATAACAACGTAATGTATGTTAAAAAACACATGTTTTGCATCTTATTTATGATTTTGAATTATTGTATTTGAGAAAGCAACTCTATGATCTTTCCCCATCCCACTTAACCTGGATCAGCACATAACAGCTATACAACAGGTCTACCCCCTTACCTTATCCCAACCCCGTGTGCACTTTGCTACACCTGCGGCTGCCTTTATCATAAAAATATCCCAGTGGCATTCCTCCATCTATAAAATTGTAAAAGTTTTAAAGTAATAGAATTGCCCTGAAACATTTTCTGAAATAAAATTGAAACTTTTAAAATCTTTAAATTTCGAAAATAAGCGTCCTATTATTCTATTATAGGTTTTTAACTACGTCGAGTTTATGCATCTTGTAAGACAATCAAAATATTAACTACTAAAAGTTTTTTTGGGATTTCCACTGGGGGAAATACTTCCTCTACAAGTAATACATTTTGATCATGCTTTGCTAGCGCGTAGTAATGCTTCTTTCTCATGTTGATATTAGTGATGTTCTATAATTGTTTCTTTAAAAATGGCGGCTGAGCGCCATTAAAAAAAATTAAATGTCGAATGGCACTTCATGTAAAAGGTCTTTTAATTTTGCGTCTGATCCTAGAGTTTGAAAAATAAATATTCATCCAGAACAAAATGTTGGCTCTTAAACTAACAGAAAATTGCAGTTCAAAATCATTTTGGTTTTTATTCTATTAGGCTATTTATTCATTCGTTTGCTTGCTGTTTACTGTCACTTGAGAAGATAAAATTAATTCAGGTAGCTGGAAACACGTTTGAAAACGTCATGTTCTAACAGGACGGAGCACTGCCTTATTTTTATACCCCTGTTACTGACTTCCTCAATGGTAAGAGAAGTCCCGTGGAATGGCCGGCACGCTCTCCGGTTTTAACCCTTTTAGATTGTCTCCTCTGGAAATATTTAATATCGCTAGTGTACAGAATGTCCCCAGAAATAATTGAAGAACTGGAGCAGTGCACAACACAAGTTTGCAAAAATATTACTCCAGAAACTAATGGAAAAGTAAGAGAAAAATTTCATAACGGACCTTTGATGTGCCAAGACATCGATGGTAACCATTTCGAACAATTGGTTTAATTTTTTTGTTTTAATTCATAGTTTAAAAAAAAATTTCAATTACTTGTCATTTTGTTCTGGATTAATTTTTTTTTCTGAAACATTAGGATCAGAGGCAAAATTAAAAGTCCTTTTGAATAAGGTGTTGCTCCACCCCCTTTGCTATTTAATTAAATTTTTTATGCTATTTTTTCTATTTCTCCAAATTAGCGCCCAGTTGCCATTTGTCAAGATACAAAATTTAAATATATGCGGAAAAGTAGTATTGAACCTCCCATTAAAGCACACAATTTTGAGTAAAATATAAAGTTGTTCAAAAGTCTACGGGGAGAGGGAGGCTTACTTTATAGACATACGGTATTTACAAAAAGTGCGTAGCATGAGTAAGGCATGCATCGAGTTTTTTGAGAATCCAACCTGGTTCCATCTGCCGAACTTTCAAAACCTTCGGAGAATGAATATTAATTTGCGTGTTTACCTTATGCTTTTGTTATATGTTGAAACCGCACCGCCCACTTCAAGTCAATCGGTTTTTACGACAGTAATCAAAAGTGAAAAAGTAATAAGCCTCATAAATCTAACAATAGAATGTGTTTATCAGCTACTGCCAGGAAGCAGGTAAAAAATACAAAAGTGCCAACAATATTTAATTAACTACTGCCTATTGTTTGTACTTCATTAATCAAACTCATAAACCGTTCAATTTATCTTTTACTTTCCTCGGTATACGAGTTATAGCTGTAGAGGAAGGTATTGTGATCGTCATGTAGGATTTGGATTTTTTAGCCTTAACGCAGAAAAACTAAATTTGGCTTAAAGATTTCTAATTGCAATAGGATAGCACCGCAAGAATACGAGGTTGGTCCGCCAAAAACGGGGGGCGGAGTGTCAAAAGAGGCGCGCTCGAAAAAGAACCTACAATTCGTGTTCGTGACGATCTGCGCAAACTCGATCTCCCTATCACGCCTCATTGTTTTCAAAAATTTACGAATTTCGGTTTCAAAATCGGTATGACAATGTTAAATGACAATAGTAACAACGAGGCATTGGAAAAACACCATGGGAGCTTTCCTTTTGGTCGTTTACCTGAACAGTTTAATTGAATGGTTGCAAAAATACGGCCACCGGCCAAAGGTCTATAGAACGTGCAAAATCGATTTTAACCTTGGTTGAAAGCAAAATATCATAAAACTGGCGACTGCATTAAAAGATGGAGGAAAGGGAAAGGGGAGAAGGAGCTCTACTTTAATATAGGCGCGCTCGAAAAAACAGTTCATATTTGTATTCTACGCATGTCGAATGGCCGATCTGCGCAAAACGCGATTTTCTCATCACCCCCTACTGCCCCCACCATAGGGCGGGGTGGCCAAAGACCCTCACCTAGGTGAGAGGCGTGAACAAAGGCACCTTGTGCGGAGTCGGCGTTGTAACGGTAACTTCGGCGATTTCAACTTGGTACGTCCACCTCTCTTCGGAAAGGTTCAAGGTTTCCTTAATTGGTACTACGGAGACTGGTTGAGTGATTTCACCAGGCGAAGTGTAGCCCTCGAGATGAGTCCTAACATCTCGACGGTAGCCCGCTCTATTGAATGGAACTCCGCTATCTGACCGGGGTACCGGGAGCACCAGCCCGTTACCGCCCGGACGTGAGCTCGATGCAAATGGTCCGGCAGGTGGTAGGGGGTCCCCGCTCTCTGACCGGGTAGCCTCGCATCAATTAGGCGGATGGGGTTCCGGCGGATGAAGGTGTACCCCAGGATGGAGAAAAGGTTGCTACGACAGCCTAGAGCTCTAGGGGCGTAAACAAGCTAGCCCCAATATGGGTCTTAACACCTGAGCGGAGTGCTCTCAGGAATGGAAACCCCGCTCCCTGACCGGTGGATAGCTGTCCGGCAGGTGATGGTGCTTTCCAGGATGGAGTGGCTGCTGCTGCAAAGAGACCTGGGCCCTAGGGGTGTCGCTTGCAGCCAGCCTTCAGTATGGGTCCTAACGCCTCAGGTACTATCGCTGAAGTTACAACCTCGCTCCTTGACCAGGAACTCTTGCGTACCAGCCTCGTTGCTGGATGGACCTGAGCTGGATGGCAGGGGTTCCGACAAATGATGGTGCTTTGTAACGATGGAGCGGTGTGCAGCTGGCAGCATGATCGCTGAAGTGGAAACCCCGCTCCTTGACCTGATAAATAGGTGCTCCGGCAAGTGATGGTGCTTTCTAACGATGGAGTGGTGTGCAGCTGGCACTGGGGTCTAGGATTCTAGGGGTGAAGCGCACTTTGCCTGCTCACGCCCACTATCTAAGTGTCGTCCCAGAGGGTTCGTACCCGACGCTGTTAAGGCGTCGGCCACTATGATCAGGCCGGTTACCGACCAGTCTGGGCGGTGCGTAGCTCACCAGTGCTAGGACCTGCAAGGTCCTAACTGTCCAACCAGTGACTTTCTTTGACTGGTACCACGGGGACCAATGCCGAGCCCGCGGGGGATTCACACCCCCCGTTTTTGGTCACGGAGTAGGACTCGTGGTGGCAGTGGTACAGCCTAAGTGCAGGCTAGGGCCGTCTTAGTGCGGTTCGACGTGTGAGCTGCGGTTCGACGGGTGAGCTTCGTTTCAGCTCGGGCACTGATCTGCAGAATCAGTAGAGAATTAGGTAATCGTTCTCCACCAGTAGGGGCTTAGAGCTCGCAGCCTGATGCCAGGACTGGCAGCCTGTTCTCTTTCTTGTAATGAGGGCAGGCACGTTGGTCCAGCGTACCTCGGTCATGGCGTCCCGAAGGGTTTCACTGCCTGGAGGGGAGACGAATATGTTTCATTGCTGGATGCTGTCCTAGTCTATCAAATCTACCGGTGCCCCCACCATAGGTTTTCTTTTCGTCGTTTACCTGAACATATTAACTGAGTATTCCCCAAAAAAACGGTTAACACCAAATTATGAAATCGATTTTGAGATTTCAAGGAATTAGTTGCAACTAGAAAACACAAATAATTATAAAACCACTCGACTGCTTCAAAACATTAAAAACTTTCAAAATTATTAAATTTTCCAAAAGTTGTCAAAAATTTTAAGACTTCAATTTCAAAAATTTTAACAATTTCAAAATATTTCAAACGTTTTTAAAATATTCCGCAACTTTCGAAATTTCAAGTTTTTAAAATTTCAAAATTTTCAAGCTTTTCTGAAATTCTTGAAATTTTTAACAATTTCCGTATTTCAATGTCTAACAATTTTCATAATTGTCAAAAATTTTCAAAACCCAAGATATTATACATTTTCAAAAATTTTCATAATTTCCGAAAAATCTACAAAATTTCAAAACATCCGGTATAAAACATATTCGAAATTTTTTCGAGAATTTAAAAATATTCGAAATTCCATAAAATAGTCTAAAATTTCGAAATATAAAATTTTTAAAAATTTTAATTTACCCGACAGCATTTTTACTATTGAAAGGAAAACTACTCGTTATTTACGTGTATCTGCTTGTTTTTTAAGGTTCATTATTATTTTTGTATTTAATAACGTTGCTCTCTCAATAGATTTTCTAACATTCCCTTATTGAGAGTTAACTAAGTGTTCACCAAGCAAACAATTACACGAGGACAGAAACCTTTTCATCAAAGGGCTTTTCAGTTTATATTCTATAACGAGTTCACAGAGGAAAACGAATACCTAAATTAAAAATTAAAAGCTTTAGGCATCAGCAAAAAGAAAAACCTCAATGGAAACGTTTCATTTGTCGCTTTTTATTAATTACGAGTCACCGATCAAAATAAACATTAAATGAGGGAAAAATGTGACTGTTTATTGATTGTGGCAAATGAGGCGTTTTATCAAATATTTTGATATTAAAAAATGATATTTATGTTGTTCTTTGAAGTCGGTTTTGAACGCCCAAAAGCTTATTTATTATGATTGAAATCGGAAGGAAAATGAGAACGTTTAAGGGTTTTTTAACGAAACGTGTTCTCAACTTTCAAAAGAATTCTTATTACATTTATACGTTTTGTTATTGTTTTATAAGTCTAAAATTCAAATTTTGTAAATTATGAGAAAATAAAACTGCTGGTGATTATTCTAGAATACTCAAGAAATCAACGTAAATAATTTAACGGAAAAATCACAAAGGAAATCCAGAAAAAAAAAATAAATTAAAAGCAAACATTGTACAAAAATAGAATATGGAGAGAAAGAATTTACGCAAAAACTTTTTGATAAAAGGTAAAAACACGTCGCAAAATAAATTCAGCAAGAAAATATCATGGAAAATAAGTCATCGAAGAAAAAGAAACAACGGAAATTGGATAAATTCAATTTTGGTAATTTTGAGCATTGAACATTTCGAAAATAATCGAAAATTTTGGTAATTTTTGAAAATGTTGAAAAGTCTTAAAAGTTTCAAAATTGAAATTTGGAAAATTGCGGGATATTTTGAAAACTTGAATTTCGTAAAAATTTTTAAGAGTATTAAATTAAAAAAAATTCGAAATACGTGGAAATTTTGAACATTTTTGCTAAGATGCTGATATGCGTTTAATGTTGGAACTGTCAAATTAATTTTTCAATAAATTTTTAAAATAAGTCTTATGGTTACATATAGATTTGCTAGAAATGGGCATCCCGTACTACCCTGAGATATCCTCTTTCGATACTCTCCTCTTCCTTCCCTAGTCCGCCCGTAGTCACCCAGTCCCTTCCCGGTCTTCTCCCGCTCCTGTCCCAATCGGTGCTTTTGGTCCTCCCCGGTCCTCGAGGTTAGGCTTTGTTAGGTTAGGTTAGGTTATAAGTCACTCACGTTAAATTTTGGAAAACATCTTTCTGTAAAATAATCAGAGGTCACCCCTATACACCTCCCCTAGCGCTCAGGTTAGGTCTAGTTAGCTTAGGCCAGGTTAAATCAAAATCGATCAGGTTTAGTTAGGCTGGGTTAGGTTAAGTTAGTTTCTTGTAAGTCTAGTTAGGGTACCTATTAGATTAGATTCGCATAGACACAATTTGGGGATCGCCGGTTTGTGAGTTTTGTGAGTCACATTATCAAGGAATATCAGATAATCTCGCCACACTACTCAGAAACCAAGCATACAGCTAGCTGTTGCGACGGGTTTTATCAATACCAATAGTTTATTGCCTTAAGCCGTTAAATATGACAGGATTCAGTAGTTATAGCCGCGACGCGAGAAAATCCCCTCCAGTATGCAGCTTTGAATGTCCGCTCTACGAATTGTAAAATTTAGTGTAACGTCAACAGCGGTTCGAAGTGCACGATACAAATTTCTCAAAATGTCGAAAAGCCCTGCCGCTTTGTCATAGCTCTCTCCAGTTCTCTCTGCACCGCAATCGCAGTTTGTCTCTACGTTCCAAATCAATTTTTATGGTTACGCGTTCATAGATTTGAGAGCAATAGGCATCCCCCACTACCCCGAGATATCCTCTTTCGGTGCCCTCCCCCTTCTTTCCTGGTCTTCTCCCGGTAGTAACCCAGTACCTTCCCGGTCCTTTACTATTCCTGTCCCGGTCCTTTTTGATCCAACCCAGTCCTCGAGATTAGTTTTTGTTACGCTAGGTCATGTTAGGTTGGGTTATAGCCCACTCACGTGTGATTTTGGAGAAAAACCACATGGAAAATAAGCGCAGGTCACCACTTATACACCTGCCTTAGCATTCAGAACCACTCAAGTTAGGTTAGCTTAGGCTAAGTAAGTTATGTTAGGTCAGGTCAGCTTTATTTTTGATTTAACTCTCAGCAAAATAGGGCAATTTTTTTTAACAATTTGACGAAAACGGACATTTTTTAGTGCCTCGGAATCTCGTTATGACGCCGTAGACATTTTTTTGGCATGACATAGTTTTTCCACGTAATCTAGAAAATTTTCTGTTTTTTATCAAAAATGCCAAAATAAAACACCGGTAACCGTAACAGAAACCGAAATTTTTAAAAGCAATAAACCGTAACTGCAAAGTTATCGAAATTTAAAAAAAAATTGGACAGCAACCAAAAACCGAAACGTTATTTATTTTCGGTTCACGTAACAAAAGCGGAACAAACTGCTTACGCGCCAAGCATACAACGTCAGCGATTTATGAAAACCAAAAACGGAACGACAAATTCGTCTCCCAAACATTGATAGGAGACGGAAAAAACATTCCTAAATATACCTGCTCCTAAAATTTTGGTTATGAACCTTATTCTACTATCACTCATGAGCAATGTAGCATAAACATAAATTTGTTATCCTTCCCCGTTTATTAAGCACAGATGCATACGGTTTCGATTTCCACAAATTCATAGAAGACGTCACAAACTAGCGAACAAGGAACAGAATAAAATCGTGTGGCCAGTTTTCGAGCAATACTTTTATGAATAAATCAAAATTTTTATTTTGTTTTCATTTCACAGTTTAGTAGTTCCAAAAGGTCTCGTAGCTTGTAGCACTGCGTACTCTTAGAGCATTTCCAATATATTATCCCGATTAGATAACTCGTTTTTGAGTAAATAGGAATTAAAACCACAATTTCAAAAATTCATGAGTCGCACATACATTAGCGGGCAGGGCACGAACTGAATCGTAACCCGTCCTTAGCTCTATGATCTTACCAAAGTTTAAAAAAAATCATGTGGCCAGTTTTTGAGCAAAATTATTTTAAACATTATATCTCTATAGGGCTAATACGATTTAAAATTTGAACCCGATGGGTTAATTTGTTTTGAGTAATAAGGTGGTATAGCCAAACTTTTTAATAAATCGTAGCGGTCGCCATTTTAAAGCTAGAGAGTTCGGAAAAACAGCGTTGGATGTGCCCTAAAGTCTTCTATAAGATTCCCTAATCAGATTTAGGAAATTCGTTTTCAGAAAAAAATGCTACCAAGAAAACCTGTAATTTCCGCTTCCGGTTTAGGATTTTTTTTAAAGCTTATTTCCCCGATACATTTTTGAAACACCGCCATATTCCAAAACGCATTGTAATCGAACTTTTCGTTTGCGACTTATGGGGACCACCCACTTACGGACACCACCCACCCATGGGGACCGCCCATTCACGGGGACCACCCACCCACTCACAGACAGATATTTTAAAACCCCCTTCTTTGGGTTCCTGGAGGTCCAAAACATGTATTTCCGTCAAAATCTCGAATTCGAAAATTTGCATGAAATCAATACATACTGAAAGTGTCGGAAAGTAACACAAAATTATCAGTTGCGTAGCAATGCTACACTTTTCAACTCAAAGTGTGCTTCTAATCAAAAAAACATTCCAACCGCCGTGTTTGGGTCTTTCTTAGTTACTGACATAAACCGTTTCCAGACTCCATCTAGTTGTTTATGCCGGCATGGCACATGTATTTTTTGAACACCCTCAGCAAGCGACCGTAACCGTTTTGCAGTCGACCTATTAAACGTTTGTCTCATTTTTCGGTATATACATATTTACTCAATAAAATCAGAAAACTTAAGACAATGAAATGTATATCTATAAACAAAAACATTTTATATATGAGTCACATTATAGACGTCAAATAAGTACAAATTATAAGAAATTTTACAAATGGGTTCATTAGGCTGTAATAATACTTCTTTACTTTTACTACTTTTTACATTTTTCTACACTTCTACTGAAGTAGGGAAAGAAAAAATTTCATGCAAATTTTCGAATTTCAAATTTTAACGGAAATACACGTTTTAGGGCTCAAGAAACCCAAAAAAAATTTTGAAAACATGTTTGTCTGTGGGTGGATGGATGGTTGCGTTAGTTCTCCAGAAAACCTTGACCGATTTTATTTTAAATTTGGTATTTTTAGCTATTGGTAGTTCCTTGTAAGTTCTTTAACCGGAACCGGAAATGGAAATTAGACATGTTTTTTTGGTAGATTTTTTTATAAACAATCTTTTGAAATTTTGAAAACGGTGAATCTAAAGGCAAATCAAATGTTTTTTTCTTGAATGATGTATCTTCAAAACTAAGGCCGTTCAATATCCTATTGGAAGTGGTTTATTAGGATTTACAAAAGTTTTCAATTATTTTTAAAATTAAGGGAAAACGGCACTTTTTAATATCAAGAACGCGTTTTTCGGAAGTTACGTGATTTTAGCTACACCCATCAATTAGCTTAAAAAATATATTTATCATTCTTTGCATATTTTTGATAATTCTTCAAATAGCGGATTTATAGCGAATTTTGGTCCGAATCCAAAGCACAATTTCTAATTACACAGAGCCTTCGTTAATTACTGATACGTGACCTTTGGTCCGCAGTGACTTAGGGAGTTTTAGATTTAGATGTTGAAGTCAGTTCAGGATTGGTACTCGTGGTAACTAAAAATTTCCTGTAAGTGTCACTGTCAACACTCAAAGTGAGGTTATGTATGTAAACAAGCAAGCCTTGATAAGTTAACAAACGGCTTGGGAATTTTTGGATAAAAGGCTTACCAACAGTGTAAGTTGGGTTGCCTATATTTTGTGGTCACGTGGGTATCAGTAATTAATGAAAGCTCTGCTTCTGCGGGGTTGTTGCCGGTCGCTATGCTCACTTTAGTATCTTAGTCTTTGCTGTCAGTGGTCATAGTGTTGGCTAATGGGTAGTGCTGGTACGGCATCTATCCCAAAGGCTAATGCAAGTTCAAATCCCCGCCGATGTGTTACTTTTATTTATTTATTTTTTTTTAATAAATCTTTGTTGAAACAATATTGTTCAGTCATTTAATTGCGCCAGAATATTTAAAACGCAAAAAGTATGGCAAAGTCCTGTTTCGCCCATTTTTTCGATATTCCTTCATCCTACGCCACTGCACAAAAATATTTTGCAAGAGTATCCTAGAACACCATTTTAATTTGATGGGAACCAACAGCTTATTAATTCTGCTCTACATAAAATTTGTAACCTGTCCGGTTTAGCAAGATAAATTCTCATATCATAAAAATGATGGTACCACTTGGCTGCCACCACAGACAGTAATTTGAAGGCTTTATAGACTTGATGCAAGCATAATTGGTGCAATAATATTTTTTCCAACTCATGCGTTTTAGTTACTTAATTCATGCAAAACATACAGACGTTCATGTATTTACCGAAATTCCGTGGGAATTTTAAACATTATGGTTTTTCTAATTTCTTGCATTATTACTTTTCTAATTAGAATTTAACCTCGAAATACAAATTTGCATTTAAAATGCAAAATTTCATTATTGTCAAGTTGGGCTTGAATTTGTTCCATGTAACAATAAAACACAAGAATGTAGCAAATTAACTTTAAAACTTGTACGAAGTCGTTATAAATTCAACCGGTTGAGTTTTGAAAAAAAAACTATTTTGCCGTAGAACATTGCAGAGATAATCATGTTAACGTTGAAAATAAATAGAGGAGTGAAATTCATGGTTTTAATTTGTCGCAGTTGGGTGAATTTATAATGGAGTTGTATTTGCTGCTCTGACATTTTAATTATTTAATTATTTTAATAGCAAACGCGCATTTGAGAATTTCTGCAGGCTCTGCGTGAGGAATTTGAATTTCTTATGTGTTTATTTTGTGAACTTTATATAACTTTCGGACAAATATTTACTTTAAAGCTGCCGTTAGAAATTTGAGCAAGTATAATCAGGAAGTCAAAGGTTTCGTTAAGATAATGCTTATACTCATACAAGGATTGCTTAACTTTAGGAGACGATTTTGGGGTATATTTAGTCCAAAATGTTATCCAAAACATAAATTGCTTCCAGTTTCAAGTAATTCTGAACTTGTTACTTCAACTTGTAAAAGAATTTACACTTTTGCCTTATAGTTCCCTTATACACATTTTATTTTCAGTATATTTCTACAACCCATATTATTCTACAAAATGGACATTTAAATTCATTTAAAAGGAAAGATTAGGCAATAGGACATTGCCTAAACAGGACGTTCACAGTCAATGCAAAAATTGCACGGAGGTTTTCGGTGATGCTGAGAAAACTTTTTGAAGTGAAATTTCTTTTCCGGCAAGAGTAACCAGGCGAATGCTAGAACGGAAGTAATGGAACGGAAGTGATGGAACGGATGTGATGGAACGGAAGTTATGGAACGGAAAATATGGAACGAAAGTGATAAAACGGAAGAAATGCAACGGACGTGATGGAACGGAAGTGATGAAACGGAAGTAATGAAACGGAAGTGATGGAACGGAAGTGATGGAACGGAAGTGATGGAACGTAAGATATGGAACGTAAGTGGTTAAACGTAAGAGATGGAATGGAAGTGATGGAAAGAAGGTAATAAAACGGAACTGATAAAACGGAAGTTAAGTCGCCTAGATGGAAACTAAGACGATCACTGTTCGGTTGTGCCATCACAGACAAACACCTCTAAACGAGTGTATGTTGTGGCTTTGCTTATACAGTGACTGGCAAAATGTTTACAACATATGGGTAAAATTTTTATTATTAAAATTTTCCAAGAACCTATTTGTGGGATCGCTTTTGCATCTTAGATAACCTGTTGATTTAGTCATAAGTCACGTGACTTCGGGTTTGGCGGGATTTTCACAAAAATAATTGAATTAGCAAAAATCGCCTTAGTTGAGAACATATCAAAAACAGTTATTAAAAAAAAGTGTACAAAATCACATTTAAATGCTATATGCAAAGTTTGGAACAAAAATATTAATAAATTAATGTAGAGTTTATTAAAAACAATTTTGTTAAATCACCAAACCCCAAGTTTTTCTTTCTTACCATTGAAACTTATTTGTTTATGTACCTAATGCTCATTTTCATTGCCGAAAAAAAAATAATTTTTGCCTAAAGAAATTACCAATTCTTTCGATGTAGTAAAATGTTTACTAAGGGACAAACATTTGTATTTGTTGATTTTAACATATACATGCAGCGAACAAAATTTAGAATAAAATTACAGAAATATTTTATAGCAATAAATAGATACTATACGCTGGAAAAAATTGCGCCGGTCAAAAATTTCGCCGGAAAAAATAGAGCCGTCAAAAACGTCGCCGGAAACAATTGCGCCGGTCAAAAGTGTCGCCGGAAAAACTAGCGCCGACCAAACACGTCACCGGCAAAATTTCAACAAAAAATTTTGTAAAATTTACCATCTCAAGAGCGTTGTGCGGGTTACTTGTTACAGAGTGAGACGCTATAGAAACGGGTATAGACGAATAATGGCGCCGCCAAAATAACGCATCAAAAACAGCGCTCAGTACAAATAGCGCCAGGCAAAATGTCGCCTGCAAAAATAGTGCCGTCAAAAATTTAGCCGGCAAAAACAGTGCCTGAAACAAGTCGCCAGAAAAAATTGCACCGGTCAAAAATGTCGCCGGAAAAAATAGCGCAGGTCAAAAATGTCGCTGAGAAAAACAGCGCCGTCAACAATGTTGCCGGAAAAAATAGCGCCGATAAAAAAAATGTCACAGGCAAAATTTCCCCGAAATCTTCAGCACAATTTAGCATCAAAAACTCAAGTTCTCTCGGCACTATTGCCAACTTTTTATTATTAGAGCTATAGATTTGATTAAATTGGAAAAGAAATGGAAATTGCATGCTGATTAAAATGCCGCTTACAAAAAAAAACATTGAACGTTGGCTCTTTGAGTTATTCTATAAAATAGTTTTACTAAAATTGAAAACCCCGAATTATTTTGCATGTTCTAAAAGAAACTTTAATTCTGATTTAAAAAAAAACTCTAATGCAATAGTCCACTAAAGTGGAAAATAGAACAATTATCGACGAAATACGTTTAACATAAACATATACAGAGTGAGTTATTTAATGTCACCCCACTATTATTTCCTAAGCCACCGCGAATAGCACTTTTTTTATCTTCATAAAAATTGTTGATCATTAACTGCTGCATGACCTGAAATTATTACCAATTATACTGGGTGTTTCATTATGTCTGTACAGCATAGTACTTTGTTATTTTAAATGGAACAACCTCTATAGTAATGCAATTTTAGATTCTTGATTTAATTCCTGATCTAAAAGTGTAAAGGTATTACTTTTTTAAATTACTGGTTTTCGAATTATTTCATTTCTTTCAAATTTTTACATAAGTAATAACAATAAACATAAACAATCAACAATATTTGTTTTCTTATCCTCTGTAGGTTACTAACGCATAGCAACTTTAAAGTTCAGAATTTAATTGTCTTTTCTTAATTAGGATTTTCTTAAATATACAGGGTGTTTCATAAAAAAAGGTATTTTCGGAATAACTCGAAAAGGTCCTGTTCAATTGTTTGTCTGTATACGGCATCTTAATCAGCATAAAAATTGTATTGCGCTGCGCTGCCACGTGATAAAGTGCCCTACTTGCAACATTTTTTCAGAGCTAGCCAGTAAAATCTTGTCGCCATTCCGTGCCTGTTGATTAATTAAAAAATTGTCATTCAATCCAAAACCACAAACAAATCCGGAGTATTAAAACTCCTGCTTGCATTTAACCACAAGTCAGTAATGTAATATTTTAGACCTAATTACAAGCAATAACGTACTGACTAGTATTTAAATAAAATTGCGTGGGAACTTATTAAGTGTGCGAACAATAATAATTATAATAGTAGTGATGCTTTAATTTTCATAAAGTACGACCTGTCTGATTTTTTTCTAAGAGAAACAAAGAACAAGGTCGGATTAAACAATTAGCACATAAAGCGTTATTTGTAAATAATGAAGGCGAAAACCGGATGACTAATCCAATGCATTAACAAATAATGCAAATGGTATTACAAAAAGTAGTTACGTTGCAATTTTTTGAAGTGCAGACGATGCATATATTCACGATTTCAAAATACCTGTATAATTATTCAAGTTTAGCGAGCATGAAGCACATCGCGGGTATTACAAGCAATTACTTTAAATGTTTATCAAATGTTAAGCGTATTTTTGGGATGTTATTTCCAAATTTGCGCGTACACTTACCCTCTAACAACGAAAATGTAGGACGAATCAAAATAATTCCGCGGGCAATGTTATATTACATCGTTTTTACTGGTTTTCATATTATACGCATTATCATTATTATTACAACAGAATAAATTGCAAAGTTTAAGGCTGCAAAAACAAGTTAAAAAAATTGATTGTTGAAACTCTAGAGATAAAATTGTAAGCAGACTCTAACAATATATCTGTTAGGTGCGTGGTTTCTAGAATTATTTGAAAAATATTAGGTACCTATTAGGAATATTCCTAAAATTCTGTTATTGTTTTAAGATTTCCGGTTTACTTTATATCAATAAACTGTTGGGGTTCATAGACGACTGTTATCTAAGGTTATAATATATATAATATTTACATTTTTTCCGGAAAAAATCGAAATTTCCGAAAAATTACGAACTATTGCCAGAATTGAACCAGAAAGCCATGCCTTATTAGGTTCCGATTTACTCCGAGACTCTAATAATCAGAACAATTTGCTGGCAAGATCGGAAACAATAACAAAATTAATTGCATTCTGCATTTTCGGAATTATGGGCATTTCCAGAAATTTACGATATTTTGTAAACCCAAAACCCAAGTAGTCACAGGAAGTATGGTATTTTTTTTTTTTATAAAAAATAAATAGTACCTAAAGGAAACAAAAATTTTAAAACACACTTACGAAATTTTTAAAGTTGATGATAATTATGTTCTTAAGTTGACGGAAGTCTAATATAAAAATGTTGCACACGAGAACTATACATTAATGCAAACAAACCGAGGACTAAACCGCACACGAAGTCTGGTGTACACGTTACAGGAAGTCTCGGGGAAGTTCAACGGAAGTCGTGGAAGTCCAAGAAAAGTCAGGGAAGGCTGAGGGAAGTCCGGAGAAGTCTAAGAAAACACGGCATGTCCGAGGAAATCGGGGGAAGTCCAAAAGAGTCGTGGAAGACCAAGAAAATTCAAGGAAGTCCAAGGGAAGTCCGAGGGAAGTCCGGGGAAGTCTAAAAGAAGTCCGGGATGTCCGAGGAAATCGGGAGAAGTTCAAGGGAAGTCGGGGAAAGTCAAAGGGAGTCGTGGAAGTCCAAGAAAAGTCAATGAAGTCCGAGGGACGTCCGGGGAAGTCCAAGAGAAGTCTGGGATGTCCAAGGGAAGTCGGGGGAAGTCCAAGGAAAGTCGGAGGAAGTGCGAGGGAGGTCCGGGGAAGTTCAAGAGAAGTCCGGGATGTCTGAGAGAACTCGGAGGGGAGAGTCCAAGAAAAGTATGAGGGGTATGCGGATGTTTCTAGTGTTTGTGCACTCCCATAAAATCGTAAAGCGTTTACAAGTACCGGCGATTCCAATTCCAGTTCATTGAATCTATGTTTCTGACGTACGGCCTTCCGAAATAGTATGCAAATTTATAACAAATGTAAATGGTGTTAAACTAATATTTTTCGTAGTAAACTAATAAACAATGAAAATTTTAACCAATGGAACTGACAGAACGATTTTTGACTAGTTGAATTACTGTAATTGTCATTGAAGATAAGTTATGCAATGCATAATAATAGCTACCTAATTCCGTCACTTTTTTTTTAGAAATAAGAAAGCTTTAGAAATCAAGTGCCAAGTCGCCCTACGTGACTGTTAACATAAACATTCATTGGAATATTATAGCCTGACGTCACCAAAAGTTGAGACAGTTCCGGATCTAACATATATAGATAAACTAGTGGAACCCGTAGATTACGCCCCCGATTTTTTAAAATAATAAATGAGCGAATGACGCAGAATCGAAGTCCTAGTTTTATAAATTAATTTGCGATTCAACTCATGTTATCGTAGTCCTAAATGCGTTTGTTATTGTAACTTGAGCTCCCCATATTTGGTTCAATTAAGTGTGGTGTGGTGTCGTAGCCTATATATTTACTGCTGCTTTTACCAGTGCATATCTTAAGGAGTGTCCTATTTTTTAGTAATACCTATTGTATGACATTTTGTGGCACAATTTTATAATTGCGTACCAGATGTGTCGGTGTTCTCTATGCTGTTGGGATTAAGAATGAACGGTCAGCGCCTCGCGACCCAATCAGTCAAGCGAATGTTGTTCACCTAAAGTGGTTTATTTGCATTGCACAATGTACCGGTTTGCTGTGCAAAGAAATATAAATATAAATGGACTCGTAAATGGGTTATGAAAATTACTAAAATTTTAAAAATTTAATTTTTATTTAATTCTAGATTTTTAAAATTTAAGTTCACAAAATTTAAAAATTACTGAAAATGTTGAAACTGAAACATTTCGTTTATTTCGATAATAATTTGGAAACTATTGCAAGTCTTTAAAATTTTAGAAAAACAATTTTGGATAACTTTGAATCAAAACATTTGAAAATTTTGAATAGTTCCAAAATTAAGTTTAAAGACAATTTCAGAAACTTTAAAAAATTTAGGAAAAACATAACAAAAAAACAAGAAATTTTTCAAAAATGCTATGTATTTTCAAAATTTAAGATCTCAAAGGAGAAAAACAATAATGGGAGGGGGGTATTGGGGGATGGTAGGAAAATCGCGCTAATGCAAATCAGCTACTTGATATGAGCAGAACACGTATCCCCCCCCCCCCCCCCCCCATTTTTGTCGCAGTTACCTGGTTTTAATTTTTAGTATTTATTATTGCAAACAACGTTTTAAGAAACCAAAAGAAAAACTTCCCGATGTGTTTCCTCAATGGAAAATTGTTCTTATTGAAAAAATTGAAGGGGGCACTGGGGGATGCGGATGGTAGAAATATCGCGCTTGCGCAGATGAGTTATACGAGATGTCTAAAATACGAATCTAAGGTTATTTTTCGAGAGCGTCTATATTAGCATAGAACACACCTCCCCCACCCACCCTACTTTTTGAAAGATTCCTCTAGTTTTATTGTATTTGGTATTTTCAAGTTGCAACCCATGTTTATTCAAAATGTTCAGGTGTTAAAAAACGAGAAAAATGCTTGCCATAAATGTACCTTTCTTTTAGGCAACTAGTATATTGGCGAGTAATCACATAGCAACGAAACTTCATATAACAAGGAAGGTACAAATAAGTACAAATATATCAAAAAATAAGTTCATAGATATCATAGACTCCTTACAATTACATTTAATAACATTATTAGTAGCTAACTTCAGCATTATTTTAAAAGCTCATTATGTATTACTTGTGTTTTATTTAAATATATTTTCAGAACGTGTTGTGTATTTAAGCTTCAGAATAGTTTTATATCCTATAATTTTTTAACTACAAAAATTACATTAATTACCTAAAACAATTTTGTGTGGTTTTGTATGACAATTATATTGTTTTGTATACCAACTTGCACATTACAAATACATATAAATCAAGGAATAATCCGAGCGTAGTCTTGGGAAAGTCGAAGAGAAGTTGGGGACGTGTAAGGGAAGTCCAAAGGAAGCCCGGGGGAATTCGAGGAAGTGCGAAGAAAATCCGGGGAAAGTCCTTTACTAAGAAGAAGCCGGTGTACAAATTTTAGCCTGAGGTTTACCCCTCGAAACAAACCGTATAAACCCGATTATCTTATTTGCATCGAAATCTGTATCGGGCCGCAGCACATACAAATAGAACCCTTATATGATTGACGCGTAAAGTAGCGGGGGTCCGGCCGCAGTTAAACGTGAGACAGGTGGAAGGGATCCGAATTTAATATGTATATAGGAGAATTTGTAATTAATGATAACAGCGATGTAGAAGGAAGTCCGGGGGAATTCGGGGAAGTGCGGGGGAAATCCGGGGAAAGTCCTTTACTAAGGAGAAGCCGGTGTACAAATTTTAGCCTGAGGTTTACCACTCGAAACAAACCGTCTAAACCCGATTATCTTATTTGCATCGAAATCTGTATCGGGCCGCAGCACATACAAATAGAACCCTTATATGATTGGCGAGTAAAGTAGCGAGAGTCCGGCCGCAGTAAAAGGCGAGGCAGGTGAAAGGGATCCGAATTTAATATACAGGAGATTCTGCATTTAATGATACGAGCGATGTAGCTATAGTCGAATGAACTTTAACTTGGCAGGTACAAAGTTCCGTTTGTATTAGAATGAAACCAGTAACGACGTACTGTATTATTATCGAAGGGTACTTATTGCAGGTAAACGAGGGTTGCGTCCAGCAGGTAGTACGTCTGCGGAGTTGAAACTTGCGGAGATAATGAGACACACTGCGTTGATAAGTAGGAGAGAAAAAGAAGTAACTAGTAGCAAGTCGGTGGTTCAAAACATGTTAATGCTTTAGTATTTTTACCTGGAATATTATAAAATATTATATTCTAAGATTTGTATTCGCTTTATTTTTGTAAAATAGATGAACTAAACTGCGTTTATTTAATGTTCTAAAACGTGTAATTTATATTAATTGTCTATGAACCAATCAAAACGCATAACTTACTAGTTACTAAACAGGATGATTAAAATATAATTAGCACAGGCGAATATGAAGTGTGACGACGGGGTAGTTACAATTGTGATACGTTTGCAGTCTAAGAAATTAGCCCTTAATTTAATGAACTATTTTCAACGAGAGAAGGAAGCCGGCGCCGGCGGCTAGGAAAATTCAAAATACAAAAATTGATTTAATTATGACAAATAAATTTTTAATATTATAAACAAAATAACCAATACTTCAATAGTTTTATTTTTCTATTATTATACGTATTTCGGTATGTGTACATATCATTATCAAAGAATTGTTTGTGAAATTCTAAACTGCACGAAAATACTACGTTTAGATGTTGAGAACTGCTGAGTATTGGCTCATCTTAGTTCGGGCGTAGCGTTAGCTTAAGGCGACCTTTGTACCTGCCAAGTTAAAGGTCTTTAGACTATACTTATACCATTTGTTTCAAATTTAAATATAATTCCTCTAAGAACTTTATTTAATGTATTGCATTATATTAATTGACTTTCTTTGTTTTCAATGAAGGAAGGAAATTTTGATTGTTTATTACCTTACCGCTGAAGTAGTAATATAAGACCTTTACATTAAAAATATCTACTGGTTTTGACATTTGACGAACTTTAAATTTGTTACTTACCACAGTTCAACTATTTCCTTATGTAACATAAAACGTGTATTAGAAATTGCTGGTAATAGCAAACAATTAATATTACAACAATAATAGGTAACAGTTCCCTCGTTTCCGCGTTGCTACAGACGAGCACAAGAGGTGAAAACCATTTAAATGTAGATTGTGCAATTATATAATAAAGCTTATTATTACTTCATGTGACCTTTAACCACCGTCTTTATATATTCTACGCGTTACACCCAAAGTACATATTAACATTACGAAATCAATAACCAATAAATGTTTTTTTTGGTGAGCAGCATTAGATTTTGTAAAAGGCTAAAAATTAAAACAAAATCAGCCATGTTAAACGCTTCACTTCATTTTTCCAATTTTAATACAAAAAGCCTTGTTAGGAAATAACAGAATCTGGTTTTATTTATTGTATTCGCCTAAGGGGATTGTGGGGGATGCCAGGCAGAAAAATGCTGATTAAATCGGACGTTTGCATCGTCTAAACCCTACCCTCACAATTTTTGAAACGGTTCAGCTTTGCGGAAAATCCTAAAGCATGAGTTTCATTTCTTGTTCGAAATTTAAGATCTCAACACTTTTACGCTATTGCACATCGCTGGATTTGTTTCGGATTTTAACTGAACCTAAATGGATTTTACTTAAAAAAAATACTAAAGCTCGCAAGAGGTTTCGAGTTTTAAGCTTTCAATTTGGAATTATTGAATCGTTCCCTAACACATTCTATTTTTCCGTAATTTATGACGCCCTGAGAAGGTTTTTTTCGCACTGAATGGCATTTCATCAATCAAAATAATTTTCCGGATATCTGAGGGACAACTTCGCATTTCCAGCTATCAGATATGATCATCGGGGTAATTTACAATTCAGGACGTGAATGGAGCACTTGATTCTAAAAAGTGGCAGGAATTGCAGCGGGCCACCTTAATAGAAATCTTTTCGCTCAAGGCGAAACAAATTACTTCAAAGGAAAGGACAAATGATCAAATGGGTTGTATAAATAATTCATTTGAATTCTTTCGTTTCCCGGATGATGCCTATTTTTATTCAGTCTCTGACAACAGTAGCTGCTGATTATTCTCGCATCCTTTGTAATAAAGAGTTTGTTATATAGATGGAGACTATCGCGATTAATTCAGACTTGTTCGGCACGTCTGTCTGTCTGCTTGATTACTGTTATACATCATGAAACGGCTACCTTATGAATAAAAAGTTTAATTTTAGCTCTTGCAATTCCTGCATTATTAAAGCTTTTGTTCTGCTTTGCGTGAAGTTGTGCAACGAATTTTATTGCACTTTTATGGGCAGCCTGGTGCAGCGATGAATTAAAAATTAATATGATTACTTTGCATTGGCAGGAAATAAAAAAAATTTAATACAAAATACGTAATTGGAGTTTGCACGCGAGGAACTTTCCTTATTGTAATTGCAATAATATAGGAAGCTTGTAATATATTGTTATTATTTCTTAACATATGATTACGTTTAGAT
Source organism: Ctenicera cuprea (assembly GCA_958336395.1). Lineage (NCBI taxonomy): Eukaryota > Metazoa > Arthropoda > Insecta > Coleoptera > Elateridae > Ctenicera > Ctenicera cuprea. The sequence continues at coordinate 54,359,393 of OY284489.1, forward strand.
TTTCGCACTTTCACATAATTTCAGTGTAGAAAAATACTGAAAATTTTTGATTTGTATGAACCCAAAACAACGACTTATCAAACAACTTTGGTGCGTGCGGATAATTATATTGGTAGTGGTTGGGTGCGTACCAGTGGCGTTCCGTCGGTTCAAAATATGGGTAGGCAATAGCAAAAATCATTTAGCATTAATATTAAAAAGTAAAAAAACTACGGGAACTCCAATTTTCCAAGACCTGTTGTTAAATTAATTATTCTTGGCATAAAATCCCTATTAAATTTCACTGTGTCATTATGGACTAAAATTTGATAACGCAAACCTTCGTCTAAAGCCAAGTTAATGAGTGATTTGCCAAATAATTTTAAACTAACTACCGCCGCCCGGTGCAAGTAAAGTACTACAGAGGCCGTGCCTTTGCCGTGCTTAATCAGTTCTGAAATCCCTACTATTTCTTTGCATCTGCCCATGTGATCATTGCATTATTTGTATCAATGTTTATGCAAACGTATTAAGAATATTAAATTGGTTGATTGTGTCGTAGCTGGAGTTATTTGGCCCAATAACAGCGAAACTGTGTTTAAAAGCAACGGTCTATTTATTCGGCGCCTCATTTTTACTGTTACGCAATGGTGTTAAAAACTTAAAATTGTGTAATAACTGCCTAACACGACGGACCGCCACTGGTGCGTACGTATATCCGTTTGTTCATTCTCTTCCTCTCCACCCCTACCAAAATTCACATTTTTTTACAAAAATTAAAAATATTGTTTGCTTTTTATTTCTTGAAATACTTTCAAATGCAAACAGCAATTAAATATGTGTCGAAGCCTTGGCGATAGGCACGTGGTTACTCATAATTTTCTCTAGCGATGCGAGCCGTAAAGTACCGCGTGAAAACATTTGATTTGAATAAACATTTAGTACTACTGATTACAGTAACTAAAACACCAAAAATGTTTATTTAAGAATCCCATCATAGACGAGACTTACCATACGTTCACTGCATAGGAATAAGGGAATATGGCGTTATCAACTCACCTGGAAAAAAATCAGAAATTAGATATCTGCTATACCAATGTTCCCAATACCCAAAGAGAAAGAAGTAAAAAATTAAAAAATATTTCTACAAAATTACTATTGCTTTTTCAAATTTTTAAAAAATTCAATAATTTTTAAATAAAACTGGGCACCAAAATCTGTCGGGCAACCACCTTCTTCGCAATAAATGAAATTTTTAAATAATTTTTAAACAACTGAAAAAGTTAACATTTTTTAAAATTTACCTTTTAGAAAATTTCGAAATATTAAGAAAATTTTCTAAACTTTATTTTTATATTTAAAAAATTGGAAAAATATTTTTGAAATTATTAGAAATTTTTACCATTTTCCAATTTTTTTTTAAATTATAAAAAAGTTTTTGGAAATTTTGTAAATTTGAACAGAAAATCGCTCGCGGGAGTGACCGGGATGGGCTAGGGAGATCGCGCTTGAGCAGATTGACTACTCGACATGCGTAGAATACAAATCTGAGCTTCTTTTTCGAGCGCGTCTTTTGTTTTTTATTTTTTTTTAAGAACTCCCCGCTTATCCCGGTTCAGCACACTATACACAGGTCGAACATGCTTAACCCCGACGAAAAACCGACCTTTAAAAGTATTTTGATCTTATAAATTTGAAATATTTATGTTTCGGCATTTTTAATCAAAATTTTCTAAAATTTGTAAGAATTGGAACATTTAAAAAAAAGTGAAAATGCTTAATTATATAACAATATCTCTGAGTTATTTACAAACATCTATTCAAAAATTATTCCGTGTAACTTTCCAAAAAATTTAAAAAAGCTAAGATGTTTAAAAGTTAATTATTTTCTGAATATCTTACATATTTAAAAAAACCTTTATTTTAAAATATCCTAGATATTTCAAATAAAAAAAAATTCAAATTTTAATAATATTTCCGAGATATTTTTAACCATCTATTCAAAATTATGTCAAAGGTATTTTCAAAATATTTTTGAAATATGTTAGATATTTTAAAATAAGTTTAATTTCTCAATATCGGATATTTGGTATTTCTTTTATTTAAAAATATCTAAAGATATTTTAAAGTAATCAAAGAAATCGGGAAACCGCCTTCTATAAGGTTTCTACTAGCGTTAAGTCAAATTACATTTGGCAACGTTGTGTGGCCATGCAGAACCTCATTTTGATTTAAATTAAAACACTTTCATGGCATTGCCGTGCGCGGCGTTCGCGTTTTAGACTGTTACAGTAACAGCAACAGTTGACTGTTACGGAAGTAATTTTTAAACACGCAAACATTATGCAGTACATACGCTATACTGGGTAGGATCGGCAAGAGTTGCATCCAAAGCTCACACAACCCTGGTTTCTGAACGCCTGTTAGATGGCGTTACTTTTGCAAACATCATACATATTCAACAATCCCTTTATTTTAAAATATCTATGTTATTTAAAATAGAATAATTTTAAAATGTCTGCAATATTTTATTTTAAAACAGCTAAGACATTATTATTAATACAATTATTTGAAATATCCACGATAAATTAAAATAATTAAAAATATCTGATATTTCCAAATAATTCAATTCGAAATATCAGAAAGATATCTTTGATTATTTAATATCACCTCAGACATATTTTTAATTATATTAAATTTCACGGAGATTCTTTCAACGGAAATATTAACATCTAAGATGTCTTCAAAATACATTGCGAATATGAGTTAATTAGAAACATACCACCAGTAACAGGTGAGAAACTCGCTTTTGTGGGAAATAAATTTGAAAACAAAACTGATAAATACCAAAATAAAACTAATTAAAAATGTTTTAAAACAGCCAAGACATTTTTAATTATAAAATTATTTGATAAATCTAAATTACGTTATAATAATTAAATATATCTCAGATATTTCCAAACAATTGTTTTCAAAATATCAGAAAGATATTTTTGCTTATTTAATACCGTATCAGAAATATTGTTCCAAGATGTTTTTAATATAAATTGTGAATATGAATTAATTAAAAATTTCTAAGATATTTTTAATGGTTCCGAAGTACTTCGTAACTAATTGTATTAATAATGATAAAATTTCAAAAATAGTGTTCTCAGAGAGATTTTATTTATTAAATATCTAAGCCATTGTTGTGCAATAAAAAATATCTACGATATTGTTAAATAATATAAATATCTAAAATATTACTAACTTAATTATTTACAAATATCTAACAGATATTTTTAAATAAAAAACAATATATTAAGTTGATGTATTATGCTTAAAATACTATGCACACCAATAAAAAATATCACGGACGTGTTTAAAAATAATTAAATATAGGTATTTAAGATATTTTTAAATATTCAAATTAGAAATATCTCAGAGGCATTTTTCTTTTACATAAAAGATTGTACATAAGCTAGCTTAAGAAAACTCTTGCCGAAACCATCGAAATCATGATAAATATACCGAGTGTCCCAAAATAATTTCTCGTGCAAATGTAGTTTACTATGACCAAAACCTACAAACAGTAACAAGTAAACAACTCAGTTTTGAAAAAAATGATATGAAAACAAATACCACAATGAAACAGAATACCATAATTAATACAACAACAGATGTTGTAGAACGCCGTAGTAACCTTGACCTTAACTTAAAGCCTTAAAGGTATGATTTAAAAACAACTAAGGGCACCTATTCAGATTTATACCATCTGTGCGGATTCGTTCTGACATATGAAATTTAACACCAAATTCATTACGTTTTTAAATTACACAAAAAAAGAGTTCAACGACATTTCGATGCCATAATTTAACCAAGAAATTTATTAATTGCCATAAAAAAAATTAAATTACTATCATATTTTGCTCATTGCGCAGAATTTATCTGCAACAAAACCTATAAAGTGGTATTTTTAAAGGTCAGTCCCCAGTTGCTATTCACATTTTTAGGTCTTTTCCCCATTATCACTACATTTTTACATTATCTTAAAAAAAGGTAATTAACGGACAGTAATTGCCTAACGGGAAATTGTTTTCACCGTATCAGGATCATCTGACCTTGCAATAAATTACACAATCAATATTCCAACAAAACCTGCAAAAAATGAGAACCATACCCGCAATTTTAAATCCTTGCATGTCGAAATACATTACAGACTGATACATGTATCACGGATCCTTCATGAATGCTAATGAAAAAACGAAGAGGCAAACAGGAAATAAGGAAGTAAAAGGAAGCGAGATGGAGTGCTATTAAAACTGGAAACAACGGGGAAGTCGAAACGAGAATAAATCACTGGTCCTAATTACCAAAGCTGATCACAGATGGATTTTTTATTCCCATCACACACCAGATTACAGAAGCCCGCAATAAATTCAAAGGAATAAATAGGAAATTACTGGGAAAAACGTTTAAATAATACGGTGAAACGATTGGAAAAACGGTTCGAATTTGCTTTTAATTCTTTTTTAAAAGGGGTCGAAATTCACTAAATTCATTGTTTAAAAACTGCATAATGATGGAGTAACGGTTAAGTTTGGTAAAATAAGCTTCTACAAACTTTTAGTGAATATAATGCTTTCAGACAGATCAAACATTCAGCATTGAGAATACCAACAGTATTAACCAGGGACGTGCACCGAAATAAAATAACGTTTCAGTTTGCGGTTGCGATTCAAATTGTATTAAATTTTGATTACGTTTTCGGTTACCGTTTGATGCTACTTTAAATTTTGGTTTCGATTACGGTTACCGGATATTACTGGTACTTATTCAATGTTTTATAGACGTAACACGTAAGGAATTCAAATTCAAAACAAAATAATAAAATCATTGTTAGATTATGCAACTTTTACCAATACAATGTTTCTCAAAATTTGTTCATGAAAAACGTTTAATTTTTTTAAATACTTTCAAGTGCCCCAGTAAAATTCTACGAACACACAGACAGGGTAAATTATTTATTTATTTATTTATTTATTTAAACCAGTAATAATTACATAGTAATCCTACAATAGGCAAATAAATTGCCCGAGCGTAGGCCTGGTACATTTGAACTTACATACTAACTTATATACTAACTTAAAACTAAAAAATTGCACAAAGTTTTTTAAATTTTTCTTATTGAAATACGATACAATATTTATCTATTAGCTGCTATCCATATTCTTAGTTTCTTCTTAATAGTAAGTCTGGTATATGGTAGGTTTTTCAGTTCATTCGGTAATGAATTAAATGTTCGTATTGCATTTATATAACTGTTTTTGTTGCTTATTGTTTTTTTAATTTTGGGAATTTGGATTAGTTTCTTTCTTGTGTTTGTTGACTGTCTCATATATGCATCTTTCAGTTCAATGTAATGGTAGCATAGTGCTTCATATATAAATAATTGTTCTAAATTTAAAGGTCTTTTATTGATTACAAAATTATTTTTAAATATTGTTCTTAGAATTTTATTTTGTATCATTTGTAAAGGTCTTGAACTATTTTTATATAGTCCACCCCATGCTATTATACCATAACTTATAACACTGTTAAATAAAGTATAATATACTGTTAGTAGAGTTTTTGTGTCCATTTCCTTAGCTAATTTATAGAACACAAAAGGCAAATATTTAGTTTTCTTAATAATATTCTCGATATGTTTGTCCCACTTAACATTGTAGTCTATCATAATTCCCAGATATTTATAGTTTTCAACTCTATTTATTGTCTTATCACATATTTTTATATTTAGGTCCATCGGGACACTATCACAATAATTGCCTAGAGGCATATAAACTGTTTTATTTACATTTAAGGATAGCTTATTTGCCTTCAGCCATTGATTGATAAATTTTAAAAGCCTGTTTAGTTCGTTCTCAGTCTCTTCCCATGTTTCTTCTGCTGCTATTACTGCTGTATCATCAGCATAAGATAAGACTGCTCCAGGTGGTAGTCTATTTAATAAGTCATTGACGTATATTATGAATAATAATGGACCCAAAATTGTACCTTGAGGTACCCCAGTAGTTACCTTACAACTATCACTTATTGTGTTATTCAATTTAACTGCCTGATCTCTATTCGTTAAATAACTTTTCATTAAGTCATACGCATTGCCTCTTATTCCATAGTTGGAAAGTTTATCTAATAAAATTTTGTGAGGCTTTGGCCAAATCAAGAAAAGCTATGCATATAGGTTTACTTTTATCTAATTTATTATATATTATGTCAGTTAAGTATCTTAAAGCATCTTTAGTACCTTTATTTTTTACAAAGCCAAATTGATTTGGATTTATAATATCACATTCTACTATAAAATTGTATAACCTATCGTATATTATTTTTTCGAAAATCTTAGCGATATTTGATATCAGTGATATCGGCCTATAATTGGATACATCATGTTTATCATTAGCTTTATGTATTGGAATGATTTCTGCTTTCTTAAGCACACCTGGCCAAATAGATTTTTCAATGCATAAATTATAGATACTAGCTAGAGTTTCTGATATACTATCTGATATTGTTTTTAGAACTTTGGTACTTATACTATCTACACCTCCTGCTTTATCTTTCAAATTATCAATAATCTTTTTGATTTCATTAGTACTTGGAGGTTTTAAGAAAATGGTCTTATTATTCATAGTCGGAAATTATATATTTTCATATCCATTGTTATCAAAAGATTGGCTTATTTTTTCTCCTACTGTGCTAAAGTAATTGTTTAAGTAATCTGCCATTTCTTTTTCCTTGTCTATCTTTTTATTATTTTCTATTTTAATATATTCAATATTATCATGTTGTTTGTTTTTCCTGTTTAATTTTTGATTTAAGAATTTCCATAACTGTTTAGAGTCTTGTTTACATGCTTCAACCTTGCTTTGTTCGTACTTAATTTTAGCATCTTTGGTAACCTTGTCTAGTATTTTTTCGTATTTTTTAAAGTCTTTTTTTAGACTTTCATTATTTGGGTTAACTTTCCATAATTTGTATAGGGTTTCTTTGGTTTTAAAAGAATTTATTATACCTTGGGTTATCCACGCTTTTCTACGTTTTATATTTGTATTATTTTTGATTACATTGTTAGTAGTAGCTATATTTGAACAAATTTGTATTTCACTAATCATGGATTCTATTGCTATATTTGGATCTGTTATATTTGTTAAATTATTCCAATTTTTTTTCCTTGCAATATCTTTGAGATTTTTATAGTTTATTCTATTATTATTTTCCTTGTTTTTAATTTTCAGTTCGAGATTTTCTATATTTATTAATAGTGGATAATGGTCCGTAAAAGCCTGAGTTAGTTTCAATGACTTTATATCGAAAATTTGTTTTTATAAAAAAATTGTCTATACATGTTCCGCGGTTTTCATTTTCTGAAGGTCTTGTTATGTCTAAAAAGTATGGTCTGTATCCTTTAACTAGGAAATTATTTAAAAATTCTACACTTATTATATCCTGTCCTAATATATCTATGTTAAAGTCACCTACGACACAGTGATTTTTAGTATTTTTCTTTGTTTTCAAAAAAGCTTCAAGGCTATCTACAAACTCTGCCACAAGTATGCTGTGTGACCTATATATAGAGGATATTTCGAAATTTTTTTCTTTATCTAATTTTATTTTTGTATTTATAATACTCAGTCTACCATGTATTTCGATTGTAGTCGTTTCTACTGTATTTTCTTTTATATATATAACTACTCCATCAGATCTATTTAATCTACTATCATTGTAATACATTTTGTATCCTTTTAGATTAAAATACTGATAATAGTCTAAGTTCCACGATTATTTAGTCAAACATTTTTTTTATACAGGGTGTTAATGAATTGTAGGGGCAAACTTCTAGGACTTGCAAAACACAACAAAGCAAACAACTTTTGTTAATAAATGTGTGGTCAAAAGTGTTTCCTTTCAGGGATAGAGCTTCTCAAAGATTCTTTAAGAAGCGTTTAAATGTAGGCAACTCAATATACTACCTACTATTTGTTTCCACAACGACGGAAATTAATACAGGATAAAGCCTCTTTCCCACTTTTCAAATTCAAATTTAATTTAAAATAAATTATTTACAAAATGTTTCAAAACTAAGCAATAGAAAAAAAAACAAATTACAAAGCAAAAATCAATTATTTGAAAAATTTACAATAACTAATTCAAAAATTAACAAAATTATAGTAAATCTTCAAAATGTTGCCCCCCCTCCCCCCAGCTTCTACACACGAAGCACATCTACAAAGTAAATTCGTACGCACCGCTCTAAATATACCAGGAGTCTGTTGAACTTCTTCACATGCAGCAATAATACGCGCCGTAAGTTCTTCTACAGTTTCAACTGGGGTAGCATACACTAACGTTTTAACATGACCCCACAAAAAGAAATCAAGTGAGGTCAAATCAGGAGAACGTGGAGGTCACGCCACATGCCCTCCTCGACCTATCCATCTGTTGGGAAAAGTGTTATTTAAAAATTCCCTGACTTCCGCCGAAAAATGAGCAGGTGCACCATTGTGCTGCAGCCATATTTGAGGTGGAACATCTTCCAAAAGTTCAGGCAGGACATGGCGCAAGAAATTTAAATAAATTGCTCCTATTAACCTTTGGGGTAGCAGATATGGTCCAATGAGTCTATCGCCAACAATCCTGTCACAAATGTTCACTGAAAATCTTTGCTGGTATCCTTTTTGAACCACCGCATGGGAATTTTCATCGTCCCAAATGTGGCTGTTTCTACTGTTGAATATTCCTTCTTTCGTAAAAGATGCCTCGTCACTAAACAGAACGTTTACTTGGAATTCTGGATCTTCATTACACCGCAGCAGAAATTCCTGGCAATATTCTGCTCTTCTGGGAAAATCTGCTTGAACCATGGCTTGTACCTTCTGTGGATGGTACGGATGTAGCTGCTGCTCATGTAGTACCTCCCATACTGAAACATACTTCACTCCCATTTCATGAGCGATGGCTCTTCCTCAAAATCCACCGTTCACCTTGTTCTGGTAGCTCCACAGTTGTGTCTGTTGACAAGGAATGTACCTTCCTTCCGCAGCCGATGTGAAACTACACTAAAGGCCTTGTGCGATGGATGATTCGAATTCATGAATATCATGTTATGCTATTCGGCAAAAGTATAATTCGCCATAACACAAAAATACGAAACAGAACGAAAATAACGAAGAAAATAATTATCAAAAAAATCACAAAACGAAAAAAAACGAATTATAAAAGGCACAGAAAGAAACGAATGCAAGAAAAGTCAAAAAATATCACAAAAATACCGAATTGTGTCAACATTGACGTTATTTGAATGCATGTTTGTCTAGATCGTGGTTTTTTCTCAAAATTTCGTGTGACCTGTGCAAAATAATTGAAAATGCAATTTGGGTTGCCTATTTTCAGGTACTTCTTAAAGAATCTCTAAGAGGCTCTATTTTCTAAAGGAAACACTTTTGACCACACATTTATTAACAAAAGTTGTTTGCTTTGTTGTGTTTTGCAAGCCCTAAAAGTTTGTCCCTACAATTCATTAACACCCTGTATATGGCGTTCCCAAAATGATAGTTAATACTTTGTAGAAAGATACCTCAAACAACAAACACTTCCTTACGGAGTTACAGCCTCCTGATTATGCAATAGTCTAATCACACTTTTGATATTATTTTCGCTGTAAACTCAGATATTTGTGTTTGTTTTAAGTGTTTTATTACTGATGTTTAAATCCGTTAACCAGGGGCGTACTTGTAAGATTGCTCGACGTATCTGTTAAAGTACTTTTTTACATACTGAAAATTTTCTTGCTTTCGAATTGAAAATTGAAAAACTCTACATAAAAATAACTCAAAAAAGTTAATTTTCTTGGAAGTCGTTAAATATAATGATTTTCTAAATAAATTTATTTTTTTAAATCAAGTTGCCATGAAGTTCTGAGTGTTAACGTAATATGCAAATAGCTTGTACAGAGACTTGGAGGGGTAGTTCTACAAAACAGGGCTTTGGAAACGCTTCCTTACGAAGTTACAGCCAGTTACAACAGAGAAAACAATCCCTGTTGGGACATAGGACCCTGTTAGAATTGTTTTTTCTTCTGAAGGTTCCACTAGAGTTAACACTCTGTTAGAACTGTTTCCTCTTCTGAAGGTTGTAACTTTGTATGAAAGCTTTTCCAGGCCTATGTTATTAAAAACTTTTTTTATTGCTTTTATGTTGGGAACTTGTCCTCAAAGATTTTACAAACTATTTCTACATTTTGAGCAGTCAGACTTTCATGGCAACTCTAGTTTTGGCAAAAATTAAATTAACTAGAAAACTGTTTAAAAATATACCCATTGTAACTGTATTTAGTATTTAGTGCGTCAAACAAAATTTGAATTTTTAGTTTTGCCTTAACGCCCTCTTTAAGACAAATCTAATAAAATTTCCGAGCACTGTAGCTTTAAACTGGCTGCCGCTACAGTGTATGTAAATTTTCGGCTTTAACGGCTATTTACTCAAAAACGAGTCGACGGATCGAGATTAATTTTGGTATTAGAATAGTCGTAGAAAAACACGATGTTAGTACATAAGATAAGTTTCTACAAATGAAAACTGTAAAGTGAAAATATTTGCGACAGTTTGAAAATTTCCAAAACACTTGCTCAAAAACTAGCCACACAATTTTTTTAAACTTTGTAAGTTCATAGAGATAGGGATGGGCTACTATTCGTGTCGAGTCCCAATCTCTGTGAAGCCTACTGTGAATTTTTGAAAAACGTAAATTCATACTCCTCTCTTTAGTAAACGGAGGACGATAAAAAAACTTCTGTTTAGACTTAACGCCCTCTATCATATTCTGAAATTCCGTTTGTGAAAGAAACGCTACTCAAAAACACGTGTAACTTCCCTTTCCTGTTCCGGTTAGTAAAATAAATCTTAATAGATCGACAACTTTTCGTTATGCCTAGGTATACCAGATTTCGTTAAAATCGCTCCTGAGATTTCGCGTAACACACGCGCGCGCATACAAACCATCATTTTTGAAAAATACTTTTTGTATTCCTGAAGGCCCAAAACCAGTATTTCCGTCAAAATGTCCTTAAAATGTCTGTAAGAAGACCTTGTGTTGTGGGTGTTCCCTGACAGCTTCTTAATATTAAAAGTGGCAAATTACAGCAGCCTGAGTAACTGTAATAATGTTCTGTGTACAAAAGTATTATTATGCTAATTGTGTGTTATTAAAAGAAATTATATAAAAGCAGCAAAACTCGTGGGCTACGCCCTCCGTTTTTTTTTTGTTGTAACTCCGAATGTTTCTTTCCCCCGCTGAGTCTCAGAATTACGAGCCGCTCCTGAAAATAAATTCCGTGCAAAAATAAAAAGAAACCAGCAAATAAATTCGGAAAGGCAGCCTCGTAAAAAATGTAAAAGCAGACCCCCCTCGTAAAATCATCAGGAAAAACATCATATTTAAAATTGGGCACTAAATAAATAATCCGTTGCCTTTGCATACGCGAAGGCGAGCCTTGCCGCTTAAACTGATTCTCAGCGATGAAACAATCAACCAATCTGTTATTCGTAATACTTCTAAATGCATATTGGTAAAGAATAGCTGTCCGGTTAACCGGTTTCGCAAATTATAATCGTTTTTTTTAAATACCGTTCTTTAACCATTGCAAACCGATCTGATAAACCGGTCTGGAAACCCGGTCTGAAAAAGGGTCTTACAAAACTGGTCTAAAAACCGGTCTGAAAAAAAACTGTCTGTAAAAACCGGTTTAATACCGTGCCGAAAAACCGGTCTGAAATAAATTGATCTGAAAAACCGGTTTGAATAAAAGAGTATTAAATAACTGATCTAAAAACTGGCCTGAAAAGACGGTCTGAAAAAATCGGTCTGGAAAACCGGTCTGAAAAAGAGTTTTAAAAACCTGGTCTAAAAACCGGTCTGAAAACGGTATGTAAAAACCGGTCTTAAACCCCTGTCTAAAAAAAACGTTCTAGTATCGTGTCGTAAAACCGGTCTGATATAAACTGGTTTGAAAAAAGGTTCTTAAAAAATTATCTAAAAAACGGCCTGTTAAAACCGGTCTGAAAAACGGTCTAAATATACCGAGCAAAAAAACCGATCTGAAAAAAATAGTTTGATAAGCCGGTCTGAAAGAATGGATCTTAAAAAACTGGTATAAAAACCGCCTTGTACAAACCGGTCTGAGAAAACGGTCTAACAAAACCGGTCTAAATACCGGGTCAAAAAACCGGTCTAAATCAACCAGTCTAAACAACCGGTATGGAAAAAAAAGGTCCTAAAAACTGGTCTGCAAAACCGGTCGGAAAAACCGGTCTGCAAAACCAGTCCGAAAAACCTGTCTGTACAAACCGGTCTAAATACCGGGCCGAAAAAGCAGTCTAAAAACAGTTCTGAAAAACCGGTTTCAAAAAAGGTCTTAAAAAACTGATCTAAAAACCAGACCGTTTTTTTCATACCAGTTTTGAAACTGTTTTTTAGAAAATTTGTAACCGACCATTTCAGTAAGAAAAATTAACCGGTTAACCGGTGAACCGTAACCAGTTGACAGCACTAGTAAAGAATACAATGAACAGATGCAAAGAAATAGTAGGAGCATATTACACACAGCATGGGCCTGTTCCCGTAGCTTTTATTTGTTTCATTGTTTCTGCCAGCGGCAATGAAACCAGAGCTTTTATTTATTTTATACGTAATCTGCACGTTTACTGCCAGAATGGAAAAGCTCGTAAACCAACTTTCAAAATACAAATTTAATTCTAATTTAACTCTTTTAGTCTTCCGAACAACAAATAGAAATAGTTTTTAAACTTGAACACAGTAATGAGTGGTATAGGATGGTAATATAATCGACCGTTTTGCAGCTTTGAAAAAATCAACCCTGAAAATATTTTTTCCGTATAGAACGAGCTTAATTTTTGAAATAAAGATTTTTTTAGTTTTTTAATTAATGTGTTATATTATTTTGCCTACCCAAATTTTGAACCAACGGAACGCCACTGATTTTTAGATACTTATTGGTATTCAATAAAATTACAAAATTTACATAATGTAGCTTAACGAGTACAATATATTAAAAGAGTTTAAAAACAATTCTACACGATTATGTCAATTTCGAATGACCTCCTTTTTATCGCCCCCTTTTTTTTAAAACATATTTTTCTATAAGCAAAAATGATCAAAAAATAACAATCAATGAATCGTGTTAGCCTCGAAACCTTAAAATATGCAAAATATTCACTCTAATTAATAAAACTCAATCTAGTTGGCGTGTCAATAATTTACCACACGAATTTGCATAAAAATCCGTGCTCTTCTGATAAAAGTAAGAACTAACGCACGTAACCATATTTAGCACAGCGAGCCCGAAAGGAAATTAGTAGCACATGATGCCCACATTTGCTAATGGCAAAAACCAATTCTGATACTAAAGATGTCAATAGGTGAATGTACTTTTGTTCAAATTATTATATGGTGTAGCATTGCATTGCAACACTTATGTAGTGGGCAATCGATTTACTTTAGTACTAATACGGACATAAACTCAATTAGATGACTTAATTTATGGTGTGCACTATTTCTGATCCTTCTCCTTTCAATTTTACGAAACCAAATGCGCGATGGGCGAATTTAACGAGCAACGTATTTAGCGGAGCAGACAGTGGCGTAACTACCACGGGGCATGGGGGGCCCTGCCACGAGCCACGAGTTTTTATTTTTTTTTATTTCTCTATTACGAAGTTTTTTCAATAAAAATTTTTGATTTTCGACAGTCTTTATTTTTATATTCAACAAAAAACATTTAAAATTCCATGTGAGTAAGTATGTACTTATACAATGAAAAATACTGAAGTGAGATTATATTTACTAATAACACAACACCCACACTTTTTGGTACCGACCCAGACACATTAACTTCAGAAAATTTAAGATTTGTTGACCTTAATTAGACACGGCTTTAATATACCGTCTGTCTATAAAATAAGCCCCCCCCCCCCCAACTAACTTTTGAACGACTTGATATTTTACCACAAAATTTGGTGTGCTTTAATAAGAAATACTAGTTTTTAGCCAATAATTAAATTTTGTATCATTCAAAATGGCGGCTGGGCGCCATTTAAATTTTTTTTTAATTGCAAGGGGAGTCGAGTGACACCTCATTTGAAAGGTATTTTAGTTCTGCGTCTGATCCTAGAGTTTCAAAGAAGAATATTCAGCCATAACAAAATGGCGGATTTTTAACAAACTGAATTCGAAATTGTTTTGATTTTTTTTCTTCAGTAGTCCACTTTTTCATTTGCAGGACAAAATTTTCCCACAAATATTTCAGGTGCCTAGAAATAATATTCAAAACGTTATGTTCCAACAAGACGGTGCGCCGCCTCATTATTATAGGCCTGGGAATATCTGAAATTAATTTTTGAAACTCTAGGATCCGACGCAGAACTAAAAGACCTTTTAAATGAGGTGTCACTCGACCCCCTTTCCATTAAAAAAAATTCAAAATGGCGCCCAGCCGCCATTTTGAATGATACAAAGTTTAATTATTGGCTAAAAAATAGTATTTAATTTCCCATTACAGCACACCAAATTTTGTGGTAAAATATCAAGTTGTTCAAAAGATAGTAGGGAGTGAAGGGGGGGGGGGGGGGGGGGTTACTTTATAGACAGCGTATTTATTTTCATTTACTAGACTGCAAATAATTTTTTTCCTATTGAAGAAATTGTTCTTATTATCAATTACTTTATTATTGAAGTTTTTTTGAGGATGGGGCCATGGCCCTCGGGTATCTTGCCCCGGGGCCCAAAATCTGAAGTTACGCTACTGGGAGTAAAAGTGGGTTTTGCCATGCAATTCAAAAGGAAACTTACCGACTTAAATAATAATATGAATGGGGTAAATTGTGCACGAATAGTAACAAAATTAAGCTAAATCTTACTTGTAAACAACAGCAGTAACTCAAAAGTTCGATTGACCGGCAAAGTCCAGGAGAGAGCAATCGGGATGGCTTTATCGTAGTTTCCGTTATAACACTAACTTCCGAATATCTATTTCCGCTCCGCTGACCTCTTGTTTATACACAGCGGGCAGCTCGCTTTGATAAATTGAAAACATGTTTATCTACGGTATCAACAAAAACGTACAAGTGTATTACGTGGAGATGATGGACTTTACATAACACCGACCCTGTGTCTATCAACTTCCGATACATTTTACATGTGCAAAAAAAATATTTAACAAGGACGGTAAACATTTAATTCCGCTTGTACTTGAATTTAATAACAGGTCTATACAACACGAAACTTAAAAAAACTAATTATTTTGATGTTTTTATAGCGAATTTTTAGTTAGATAATACCGTACATTCTTTTCGTTCTGTTGTTCCTTTTTGGTCAGTTTTATGTAAATACAATTTTTTTAATAAACAAATACCCTTACATAATCATTCATATTTTTTAATCGTCAGAGTATTTCTGTGCTACCGACGACACATCTGCAAATTTTATTTACGCAGAGTAAAATTCTTTCGAATACAAACATCTACCCAGTGGCGTAACTAACGTACGGTGTCGGTGGCAAAATGTCAGAAACCCAGCGTCGGTGGAAACCCCTGCGGCTCATGACGTATAACACAATAATGTACCACTTGTTTACTGTAGCTTGTGATGTGCTTTGGCGGTCGTGCGCTGCTATTCTCAGCAGGTGAGTGAATGCTGTAGGCTATAGCTATAGGAAGGTTATGTATCGGCTTCCAGGATTTCGGGTTGATGCCTAAAGAAAGATACATTTTAGGCAAACATTTCCCGCCTACACATTTTGACCAAAAACCACCTTAGAAGGCCTCGAAACACCGATAAACTGGGTGCTGCAGTGTTGTCTGTATGCACTTTACAGTCCAAACGCCTTAACTTAAAGAAACAGTTTAGATTTAAAAGATTGGTATTTGCACTCGGATGAACCCGCAACAAAACGAGGTTGGTCCGTCCAAAAAAGGGGTGGTAGGAGAGCGGTTATGTGTCAATATAGACGCGCTTAAAAATAACCTTAGATTGGTATTCTACATTATGTGAAATAGACGATGGGCGAAAACGCGATCTCCCTAGCACCCCCACTGCCCTCTCTCCATCAATTTTGTCGTTTTACAAATTTAAGAATTTCGGTTTCAAAATCGGTATGAATATGTTGAATGACAACAGGAACAACATCCCATTAAGAAAACACCACTAGGAGGTTTTCACTGGATAATCTTAAAAAAAAACTGTCTTAAAACCGCCACGAGACCTTTCTCGTATACAGCCACTGCTTTAAAAATTATAAAATTATTTTGAAAATTTTGGAATAATTTTAAAAATTTTAGTACAAGGAAAATCGTCCTTACGCAAATCGGCTACTGGATATGCGTAGAACACATATCCAAGCTTTTTTTTAGTTCGCCTATATTGGAGGAGCACCCCCACCCCAGCCCTTATTCTTTTGAAGCAGTATTCTCATTTTATGATGTTTAGTATTTTATAAATTCAAACAGTATTCGGTGAAATCTCAAAAATTTTCGAAATTATTTAAATACATTATATTATATTTTTATTCAAAATTTGCCATAATTTTCCAAATATTCAAAAATTTTAAATATTTACAAAACGCATTTTCAACAATTTTCTAATTTTTTAAAAATTTTGACATCACAAAAATTTTTATAAATTTTGTAAATTCTTTTGTTTTCACTATTTCCAAAAAAAATTTAAATGTTCAAAACTTTTAAATTTTGATTTTAAATTTCTAAAAGTTAAAATGTTTTCAAAATTTTCATAAACTTTTAAAAAACTAAAAATTTTCACAATTTCTAAAACTTCCATTTTTTAAAGATTTTTAACAATTTCAAGGTATTTCAAAATTAAAATTTTCGAGCAATTAGATAAGAAAGTTAAAATTTAAAAAAAAAATGGTATATTATGCAACCAATCTATAATGATAGCTATTACTACACGAGTGAGATTACGACACGAGCGGCAGAGAGTGTCGTAATTCAAACGAGTGTATTAATAGCCATTATATAAGAGTTGCATACACTATTTTTTCTACGACTAGTTAATTGAAAAAAAAATTCATTAAAAGAGATTTTTGAATGCAAAAAAACTCAAACTGTTTTGCGATGTTAACTGTCAACAACTCTTGTAACCATGGCTACCAAAAACAATGCTTTTCTGCTATTGGTCAGTTTAAACAATGCTTTGCTGCTATTGGGAAATTTCATAATGAAAATCTGTATCGAAATGGGTATTATTTTAGTATAGGCAGCGCATTTTAGTATAGGCAGCGCACACTTAATAAGTAAATTAAAACATGGGAGTAGAAAGAAATTTTTTTTAAATGTCCTGCCTCCTGAAAAAAATAATTAAAAAACAACCGAGAAGAGGGATGGTATGTAGTACAATTTACAATCGTCGGTTTTTTTTTCAAAATGCAATCATTTTCAAAATATTCAAAATTTGAATATTTTGTACATTTTTAACAACAGCCCATTTTTAAAAATTTTTCACATTTTTAGTATTTACAAAACGTTTCGATGTTTCCAAAATTAGCAATTAGTAAAAAAAGTAAAAATATTCAAAAAACATCCGGTATAAAATATATATTGAATATTTTTCATAAATGTCCATCCTCCAGCAAGAACAAACAAAAGACAACCGGAAGGGAATAGTATGAATTACAAAAAATGATGAAAAATTTTCAACCGTCGCGTCGCGTCGGGGTATTTTTTTTCAAAATTGCAATCATTTTCCAAATATTCATTAAAATTGAATATTTTTAAAATTTGGAAATGTACAGTTTTAACAACTTTCTAATTTTTAAACATTTTTGACATTTCAAAAATCTTCAAAGTTTTTAAAACTTCCAAAAAATTTTGATATTTTCAAAATTTTGAGAGTATTCAAAAATATTCAAATTTTAACTGTTTTTAAAATTTCCAAACAATTTAAAGTGTTTTCAAAATTTTCAAAAACTTTCAAATATTTTGAATAAGGATTGTAAGGCGGTGGGTTTTCTGAAAACATAAACCGACTTGTTCCTAGAGGGAAAAAGCCAAAAAAAATTGATCTCATAAACAAATATTTTCACCTTACCCTAGATTAGCCCAAAAAACAAAAAACTAACTGGTCTTGTAACAGATTATAGGTGGTCATGACAGTGATGCCAGATTAGGCAATTTCTTCCTAGTTTTAAGGATTTTTCTACCTACTTAGAAAAAAGGGAATTTTTCATTTTTATATAAAGATGTTTCTTTCAAACCAATTTTTTTTTAAATAAATGAGCAACCTAGCCCTAATTACGCATAACTTTAACGATTAATATTAGTATTACAATTTTGTTGATTTTCTTAAATATAGCACTTTTAGGCATAATTTGATTTTAGTTCTAAAAATGGTGGATGATGAATGCAAATTCTGGAGATATTTCCACGAAAATTATCTGAAAAATTCGAGGAATTTTCTTCTTCAAAATCTAATTTCTAATTGTATTCTCAGTCATCTCGCAAGTGGCAACACTGGCTCATGGGAGGTATAGGACTGTCTCAACAGGTGGAGTTAGTTACCGACCTTTTCGCCCACGAGAAAAATTTTCTCATCTGCGCCTAGCTTCAAAGCTTCTTGATAGAATAAGCAAAACTAAATGATTTTCACGAGGAATTTACAAACTTGGTTCCAATTACTCTAAATAAATGTCATCAGTTTTTGATAGAAACTTGAAAAAGTAATCAACGAATAGATTGTCATTAATAAATTGTTGGACCAAATTATGGGAAACAAGAACCAATCCAAAAGGGCAACGAGTAAATGAATGAAAATTCGAATAGGACTGATCTCCACCAAAATACGAGCCGAATCCAGAAATTTGACAATAATTGACGAATTTCCATACAAAAATCCGCCCCAAGGGTTCAATCATGGAATTTGTTTCAACCCTATTAAGAATTTAATTTCAGTTTAATTTTGGAAAATACGTCGAAAGGCTCTAATTCGGACGTCCTTTAACGAGGATTAGTTTAGGGTTGGCCTGTTTTAATCGAACACTTTCAGTCCGCAGCAGTTGTGCTCTAAACTGATTCCAACATGATTCATTGCCGCAATTCCTACAAACAAGGGTCGTTTTGCTGGTATAGATAATGAAATACAATGTACGAAAGCTTTTAGCGGGATTTGCTACACCTTTATGTAAATCGATTTTAAACCTAGGGGGCGCGACAAATAAAGTATGAGTTATATTTAAGATTTATAGTGGGCAACACAGCTTTGCACTTTGTTAATAATTATTTATGCTTCACTAATAGCACCCAAGATTTAAAGGAACTTTTTAACAAACTTGGGGGGGGGGGGGGGGGGGGGGTAAAAAAGATGAATTTAATAATAAATATTTTAAACATTCTACCACTCGACGTACCTCTCTAAACAACTATAGGAGGAAGATAGCCTTTCAATTACGTTACAACAATATTTGCAATTAGGAAGGGGGGGGGGGTGACGCAATTTTGATATAATAACGGGTGCATTTAACGTAAATACGTAAATTATTATTCCCTCAGCGAGGTCTCTAACAGACTGGCCGGCGGCGGCGCGGCCGATGCAATTAGTCGCATTCGCGACAAACACCGTGTAGGTCTATTTTGGTTACTTACCACCATACGTTATTATATACGAAGTATTTCCTCCCGTAAATATCCC